>JAOUZG010006867.1:201026-214180 GCA_026289955.1 Argiope argentata
ATATAATTTTCTTAAATGCTCTGTGAGTGTAAATGAGAGTTTCTGCAAAAACATTCGTTTGTTAAATTAGCAAATGATTATAGAATTTTCTACTGTAAGTTGTTTTGTTTAATCTGTGACAACCATATTCGATATTGTCAGTTAAATAACAACTACCAGCACGGTCGCATCTTCGTGATAATATTAACTCTATCAAATATAATCTAGATATAGCTTGTCCATGACAAGTTCCATAAGAAACAACAACAACAACAGGGCTCTTTTTTAGAGGTTTTTGAAAACGTAATCAAAAATTAGTTGCTTGACATACTTTGTAAACCGCACAAATTGCTTCTGGTGTTTCTATTATTTATTTACATTTTCTAACCACACATTTTGATTAATTTACGGATTTTCGTAATATTAAAAAAATGGCATTATTGCAGGTGCAATTCAACAGGTGATTCTTGTTTTATTTTGACTCATCTGAAATGTGTTGCGGATTTAAACTAGTTTAATCTTGGGGAATTTCAAAGATACCGAATTAATTATTCTTAAGAAGAATCTTGAAGAATTAGGGTTTTCTAAAGAAAGTGTCGGAAGGATGATTAATAATAAACTTAGGCGAGGGAACTAAGAAACGTATTGAGTTAAAGATCTACTAAAGAAGATTGTTAAGAAGGACTTAAATTTCTCTAAAAAACTATATGGAAAGACTGAGATTCCATAGAAAAAGTTTAAGAATGAATTCCCAAAGTGTTAATATGAATTAAGATTTCGTTATAAAACATTTTACCAAAAAAAGTATTAAAAAGCATTATGGTTTCGCTAAAGAATCCTCAAAAAGGCCTGACGTTTCCTCAGGGTGAGAACTGAAAATAACTGAGGTTGTGTTCCATAGAAGAATTGAGAAAGAAAACTAAGAAAAAAAGAACTGAGGCTGTGTTCCATTGAAGAATTGAGAAAGAAAACTAAGAAAAGAAGAACCGAGTTCGTGTTCCATAGAAGAACTAAGTCTGTGATCTTTACAACTGAGGTTGTATTCCATAGAAGAACTGAGAAAAGAAAAAGTGAGGTTGTGTTCCATAACTATTAAGAGAAACTAAAGTTTCGAAAAGTACACCTCAAAACAGAACTAAGTTTTCAAAAAAGAATTGTTTTGGATTTGTATAAGATTCGATTTGGAAATGCATAAAAAAAGCTAAAATTCTTCTAAAAAGGGATCAAGAAGTATTGTGGTTTCACTAAAAAGTTATTAAGCAAGATTAAGTTTTCACAAAATAATCAATATTGGACGTACCCTTATAGAAGAATTCAAAAGAACTGTAGTTGCACTCCCTAATCATTAAGAAGAACTAAGATTCAATAAAGAAAGATGAATTAAAATCTGAAATTCTTCTTAAAAAGGACGTAGAATAGTAATGATATCACTAATAATATTATACTCCGTAAAAAAATAAAATAAGATTATACTCCATAATAATAAAGAACTAAGGTTCCAGCTAATAAATGTAAAAAATAATTAAGTTCCTACTGGAAAATTGTTAAAAAGAACTAAGATTAAAGTTGAAAAGGTATAAAAAATCTGAGATTCTTATAAATGTGGGAGTCTTACCAAATTTTCCAAAATTAGACTCTTCAGATAGCGGGATTTTAGTGACGTGATGTCTAGGGTTTTTTTAATATTTACGGGCTAGTTTCTAAATCAAGATTAAAATAAAGCAAACGAAGGATGAAGAGACTTCTTTGAAAAATAAAAGAATTTATTTAGAGTTAAAGGGGAATATTTGCAGGGGGAGTATTTACAAGGAAATATTAAAAAGAATTAAAACATGGAGATATTTAATAATCAGAAAGTTGCATTATTTCCTATAGGAGGACATTAGAAGTAGCAAAACATTATGACTGAAAACATATTACCGCGTAGCCTTGCGGGAATCGATGATGTGTAAAGACAGACGTCTTTCTTTTACGGATGTTAGTGGGACATCTGCCTCAAAATTATTTGGGACAGATTTTCAACTGCTCGATAGATGGCGTTGTTCTGGAATGTTGTGCTAATTAAAAGTATCGTCCTCAGGGAAATGATCTAACATTTTACAACTCTTGCTTTGAATTACATCTATCATCGGATGTTGACAAAGCAAAATGAAGGCAGATGATGGTTAAATAAAATAGCTCTGTGGGGTATCCTACATAAATAGGAATTTAGAAATATTATAGTTTCATTAAAGAGTTAAGAAGAACTAAGGATGGACTCCATTTTCACTAAGAAGTGCTTAGGTTCCAGCAAATAAACGTAAAAAATAACTAAGTTTCCAGTAAAGTAGAATTAAGAAGTATTATAGTTTCTATTAAAAATTATAAAGAAAAGCAAAGATTTCAGTAAAGAATCACTAAGAAAAATTGATATTTTCCTAAAGAAAGATTTAAGAAATCGTTAAAAGAAAACTAAAATTACAATGAAACAGAAATACTAATAATACATAACATAACGCCATCCTGTGCCCCCGGTGCCCATAACGCTAGCTTTTCTAACCAGTTGGATGAGCACAAGATGGGAGAAAGAGAAGGGGGGGGAAAGGAAAAATTTGTTAAAGGAAAAAGAGAGAGAGAGGCGATAACCCATTCTGGGATTTCCAGAGAGAATGTCATCGGTGTGAAATCCTAAACGAATCTGTTCAATTTTTTCTGAAGTTATGACTGGATAGAGGGGACAAAAATACTGAAACAAATGGTGACTGTGGGTCGAACTTACAGGGGAATTAGATTACCAACTGCAAAGGGTGGGGGATTGACAAGTTTAATTGTGAACATATGTATGGCAAATAAACAATCACTATAGAGTCAGAAATATGTAGCGTCCATCCGGGTCCCGGGGTCTTGATTTCCATCACGAGATCTGCACTTTTGAGGGACTTTTTAAGTTATAATCTCGGTTGATTTTCACAAGTGGAATTCTGGTCTCAGCTATTGTAGGTCTTGATGAGGTCTCGGTATTTATGAATACGGTTTACTATGGAGTGGATTTTGCCTCGTGAAAGGGTGTTTGATGCAACTCACCTATACCATTCTTCTTCGAGACTTCTTTCTGGCTTTCTCATGTGCCGTGAGAGAGTGAGTAGGCATTCTTTGGCATAGTGAGACTACTAATAATACAGTGAATGTTGTTCTGGATTAAGATCCAGATAATAACAGGTTGTAATAATTTTGGACGGCGTCCTGGCCATGGGGATAGCGCATCTTCCCCGTTAATAAGACTTAATTAATAAAAAATTGAAGAAAAAAAATTTGACCGAATATGTCAAATTTTTAATTTAAAATTAAATAAAATTTTGTCGTTTTTCCCTCGATACCTTCTGAAAATATTACAGAAATTGTTTTTCTAACTTAAATTTTTTTTTAAAAAAAATGATATTTTCAATGATATTAAATTGCTTCCTTTGTAATTGCTCCTTTTTTTTAATTAATTTTTTAAAACTTTAAGCCTTTTTGACATTATAAGTGGAGCCCAGACCTTTCACCTAGTTTATAAGTGCTTTGGCGACAGAAATGACGAACAGAAAATGAAAATAATTACACGTTAACTTAGGATGACAGCTACTAATTACAAATCCTGATCGTCAAATAATCATACCTTTTTTCAATAACGATTTAATTAACAAACAAAACACAAAAGGGTTTAATGAACACACACAAAAAAAGAATTCTTTGACTGCATTCGGAATTTTTATGACTAACCTTGAATGAAAAGAATGACAAGAAAATGACAGAATTATAGAAAGAAAATTAAAGCGATAAAAATAATAGTGTCGTCTTGTAAAAATTACAGTTTTTGAAGAACATATAGATGATTCATTTATCATCTTTTAATGGGATTGCTATTGGGATGGAGTTAGCGGCAGCTAATTAATCTTCATTTAATTATTAGGTCTCAACAAACTCTATCCTCTTTCTCTTTTCGTGAATAGGTTTTCAAATAATCACTGTTCGTATGAATTGAGAAAAAATGGAATTCTAATTTTTTTTACTACCATTTCAATCTTTTTTCATCCATTACCAAGATGTCTTCCTGTATTCTAAAGACCCACGAATCGTTCATACAGTTTCGTTTTTTAGCGTATCGGGCTCGGATTCAATGGACTTTACTCGATGATAGCACAAACGAATTTATTTACAGCTATTTACAGGATGACTTGAAAAAGTAAAACTTCAGATAAACACAATCCAGCAGTCAACAGCCCCTTACAGCTTAAATGCAAGCCTTACTCACGATAAATACAGAATGCAAAACAGCCAAAGTATAGCACAGTAAACAGTAAAACACAGAGAGCTCTATTATACAACGTTAACAGCAAACGTAAATACAGCTCACTAATAACAAGCGAGAAAATTAATCCAATCACTCAACGAGTCGCTACTCCTCCGAGAGGAACTGCCAAACTGCGGCAACCCGTCCCTTATATAGCCGAGCGAGCGAGCACCCAAGAGCACGCGAAGCTTCGAAAAACGTCTTGAACGATCCAGCTGCCACCAGATTATTCCTCTTGCCAAATTAACTCGGGTGGTGCGAAGGTGCTCGTCAACCGTTGCCAATACTTTCTACTTCGGTACGCTTCAACGGTGCTCGCCTGCTTGTAACAATACCTTTAGGTTAAAAGCTTATATTCAATAGAAGAAAACTTGTGACTCACTGCACATAAAGAAATTAACACTGGAGGAGAATTTGCCTCCAGGTAGATTAGGCCGCTTCCAATAGCCGTTGAGATAAAGGAGAGAGGCAAGCAGATCAATTTAAAAACTTCATTTTCCTGGTTTTCAAATAATTTAAATGATACAAAATGCAGGTTTTATGAATCTCTACTACTAATAATGATACATATATGTGCGTTTCTCGGCGTGTGAGTGCTTTCTTACAGAACTGACCACTTGATCCAGAATTGGTTACACTTGGCACATATTTATTTTGGGATAGCAAATATTTCCACTTAGGAGTTGTTTTTATCATGCCAGAACATGATGTAATTTTGAGAATGAGGTAGACAAAAATCCGTAGGCGAAAAATTGAAATTCTATTATTGCACGAGTATCTCAGAAAATCAGCTTTTAATAACGCGTTGCCATCGCATTCACAAAAGCTCCTATTTAAAAAAAACCAGTTAATGACCACAGCAAATAAGACCTAGAAAAATTTCATTTTGAGTGCGTGATGATATGCGATGAAATAAATAGGAAATGTAATATTTTTTTAAGACAACCAATGCGAGAGAAATTTTTTTTGGATTTTTTGCGATACTTAAGTGAATCATTCGATGAAACCATTAAAAAGAATAAAAATATAATTTAACTCGCACGAGCACGTGGTGCTCGACCGTTCAAGAAATGATGTTCTGGCATGATGTATTGAAATATGCATGCCAGATTTCATTTTAATCTTTTTTTTTTAAATTAGAATTTAAGTTAGTAGAAATTAAGCTGAATTTTGACATTTTCCGAAATTTTTGTAAACATTATTGTTCAAAATTAAATTTTATATATTTCCAATAATTAAAAAAAACTTTTCTTTTTAATTACACTAATATAATGTTCGTGGAATTTTTTTTCTTCAGTTTTAGTAATTTTTTGTTGAGTTTTTTTAGTCCTATTTTCCAGCAATTGTTTAGCTGTTGTTAACCTGAAATCCAAACTGTTTTCATTGTTTCATCAAATGTTTAATCGGGATATTCTTCCATTTTTGAACTATATATATGTATATGAACATAATTTTTTGTTTAAAGTAGAACACAGTTTCAAAGATAGAGGAGAAACTTTCGAATTTTTAAATTCGGTTTTTTCCAACCGGGGAGATGCAAGAAGCTCAACAAGGTACATCCGGTCACAGCGACAAATCTGAGCAGTTTAACATAAAAGAGAGCGAAATTAATTATCCCTGATCTTAAATGCCAGGGACTTTTAATATCATTATAAGTTTTTACACGAAAAATGTTAAATCTGTGTACCATATTTTATTTATCTAGCTTCCTCCGTTTTGTGGTTATGGTGCTTCTATATTCGAGCCGCTAGGTAGATACTTTTTGCGGATGGTGTACTATAAATATGCAAATTTTGTATAAAATTCATGTATCAGATTTCATCGGTTTAGCTCAAAATATTTTTAATTTACCTTTATCACACATGATCATATAAAATACCAAAAGTCGAACTCAGGGAAATCTAAAGCGTAGAGATTCGTCAAAATTTCGACTTTGAAGTTTAAGGGTTACAATATTTTCTCTATATTTTGTATAAAAGGAAGTATAAATGTGTAAATTTTCAGAAAATCATGGGGAAAAGGTAAAATGAACTATTAATATGTTGACTAAGGTGACAATGGATTAAAATTTGTATCTAATTTGCTCAGTTTATTGAAAAAAATGGTGCTACAAGTTGCCCAACCTGTACTTTTCCGTTAGCCGGGCGCGAGCGAAAAATCCTCAAAGAAATTTGGCAGAATTCTACATTGTTTGATGATTTTTCGCTTTATAATTGCTGTAAGAAATTTTTCGAAATTCTACATTTGGTGATTTTTTGCTTTGTAATTGCTGTAAAAAATTTGGCAGAATTCCACATTGTTTGGTGATTTTTTCCTTTATAAATGCTGTAAGAAATTTGGCAGAATTCTACGTTTGTGGATTTTTCGCTTTGTAATTGCTGTAAGAAATTTGGCGGCATTCTACAATTTTTTGGCGATTTTTTGCCTTATAATTGCTGTAGAAAATTTGGCGAAATTCTACATTGTTTGATGATTTTTTGCTTTATAATTGCTGTAAGAAATTTGACAAAATTCTACATTTGGCGATTTTTCGCTTTATAATTGCTGTAAGAAATTTGGTGGCATTCTACATTTGGCGATTATTTGCTTTATAATTGCAGCAAAAAATTTGGTGGAATTCTACAATTGGCGATTTTTTTGTTTTAAAATCGCCCAAAAAATTCGGAATTTTGCATTATTTGGTGATTTTTCGCTTGCACCCGGCCAACGAAAAAGTACCATCTCATCTAAATATCTATCATCAATTATCAACAAATTAAATTAAAATGCATATAAAAATATTGAAAAAAAAAACTGCCCATCTTTTGCAAAAGTCCCAATCTATGGAAATCAGAATTTCTTTTGCAAAGCAAATGGGGAGATACGTAACAGATATCCGCCGCTTAAATCGGTCAAGCATATTCGACGAAGGACTATTCTGAAAGGACTGAATGCAGACAATGGGTAACTTAAATTGCTTTCACACCTTTGTAAAAGGCTTATAAAGGTGACAAAAAAGACAAGTGCTACCTTTTGCGGTCGGCAGTAACGTTATTGATTCCGTGACTCACGGAAGGGGGGATGCAAAACTAAAATTTGGTCACGTCTGGTGGACATTACAATGCGAATTTTGAGGTCGAACGGCAGATAAAAAGTGCACCACCACCGCTTCCGAAGTTGACGTTTGTAGGGTAGATTCTTTATTGTGCTCGGATATTTTACTATCGCACGCAAACTTCCAAAAGGTGTTTTGGATGTGACAAACGGAGAAGGGAAAACAAATACTTTGACTTCTGATACTGAATCGCAGTTATTGAATGTTTATGAAGATTTATGGTGCGTTTAACCCGAACCGATCAAACACAGAAACAGGTGGCAGCGGAATGATATGGGGCTGACTATGAACTTCTGGAGCAGAACATGAAAGATGTATGAGTATGCCTTGTCAACTCGGTAATGAATAGTCATGCCCCACTTATTTTTAAATAAACACCTTTTAATTCTTTCATTTATGACTGATGCCCAATTCCCTAACTTTTCTTTTATATTTTTATAATATTTTTTTCAGAATTTTGTAATCACAAACAAACTATAAGTCTGTTTATGGGAATTAGCATAAATCTTCAATTTTTTTTTCATATAGTTAGCTTAATAAGCCAAAGCCACTTCCCATTTGAGTTTCAAACAGCTCACTGTTTTTGACTTTATTTTAACCAATATTAAAACCCTAATCAAATTTTAACCAATTAAGGTCAGACGTCGAACAACAGTCACGGGGATGGACAGAACAGGAGCGTCTTCCAATGCTTCTCCCATTTTATGCTCATTACACTGTTTAACCCATTCACTACCAAGCCTAAATTGTATGAGGTTATCCTCATTGCCATTTCTGTTTTGAATGTTATTGTTTATCCAAGTTTTATTACTCCAAAATAAATACACATATTTTGTCATAAATAATCATTTGCATGTATAAAAAACAAACGCTGGTATACTCGTGGTTGGCAATGGGAACAACCTCATGCAATTTAGGCTTGGCAGCGAATGGGTTAAATAAAGTAGAATTTTTGTAAAAACAATTTATTTGTAGCTTTTTTTTCAGCTTTTACACTTGTATATTTATGTTTGTGGCCATAAAAAGTTTGCAAGTTTGACAAGTTGTACGTTATATTATATTGAAAGTATCACGAGTACATTCGTGCTGGCAATGGGTAACACCTTGCCAACCACGAGTATATTCGTGTTTGGCAGCGAATGGTTTAAATAAACAGGGGTTTATTGTTGCAAGGGCACGAAGTGGTGTTGTGTTTGTATTTTAGCATTAATAAGGTATATAATTATATTCCGAATAAATGTTTTGAAAAATCTTGTTAAATAATTTATATTTTTGAATACTTGAATTTAAAAAAATTGTACTAACACACATGAAACAAAAATACTTCAATAAAGATTCCAAATATATCAAAACGTTTCGAAAGTAATAAAAAAGGCGGGTTTTTTTTAGGGGGGGGGGGAACAAATACAAAGCAAAATTCTTCAAATTTAGAATTCATCAAATGTTTCAAACTTTTGCAGATAAGAAATATATTATCTACTGCCTGGATAAATAGATAAGTAATAGTTCCATATAACTTTACATGTTGTTAGACTGACAGAAAAAAAAATTGAATTTTCGCTTTCTTTTCACATTATGAAGCATTAAAACTCCTGTAAAATCGTTTTAAATTCATAAATTTACTATTCTATAATGAAGAATTACGGAACATCTTGAAAGTCAGTATACGAAATGAGAACGAAAAATATGCATCAGATATTTTAATGAGGTTGTTTTTTTTTCACTAGAAGATTTTACCAAAATTGTGAATATGAGGAAACAGCTTTTAAAAATGTGTATATCGAATTAAAACAAAAGTTATAAAATACTTTTAAAATTTAACTTCCCGAAGAACGAACACTGAAGCAGAGTTTAAACGGTTTCATGAAGAAAGTTGTCCAGATATTATTATCATTAAATAAAAAGTATTTGGCGATGACTTCAAATTTGGTGATAAAGGTGGATGGTATAATACGTAAGTACCAAAAAAACTTCCAAAACGTATTTCATATTTTCTAGTACTTTTTTATCGGCTGAATCGTAGCGATTAAACGCATACGATCACTCTGTAATTGGCTCTTTCATCAATATTGTTCATCAATGAAATACCATAACTCATACACAAGAATATTTATTAGAAAATATGTGAGAAATTTTTGAGGTGACCACTACTACTAGTTAAACTTTTCGCTCCTTTTTTTAAAAATCAATCCCTCTCGATTCTAATGAATTCTGAATTGAAATTTAGAATATCTGGTCATTCTAGTATCCGTTTCAGGATAATCTTCTAACGATCGAAAAAATCCCCAAATGAATAAAATATTTCTCTCGAACATTCTATTGCCCGCCAACCTTCTTGATTTACATAGAATTGCTCTTCAAAATGGCTTCGAAGAGCCCGGAGCACGAACGTTTCGACCTCAAGATTATTGCACTTTATTTCGAATTTCGATTCGGAATAACTGACCGGTTGACCTTATTAGCTTCACTTCACTAATGCAAAACTTTCCTTCGACCTTCAGACGTCTGAATGTTTACAGAAAAGAAACTGATTTGAAAAACCACATCCGGCAACTGAAACATGTTGGCCCGATTCAGATTGAGGGAATGATGCCACTCGATGAAAATTAAAGGCAACTTTCGCTCAAAATAAGTGCTTGGAATATTCCATAACCTGTTCCGAGTTTAGTTAACTGCAGTGGAGTTTGGAATTTCGTTTTGATTTTCATCGTTTGGAAGCTGAACTGAATATTTATAAATTATTTGGCAACATTGAAGTTCACTAGTAGAATATAGTTATGATGAAGTGGCAAAAATATGTTCTAATACCTAATTTGAACGTATAAAATATGGGAAAACACTTGGGCAAATACAAAAAAGGCCTTTAGTGAAAGTTTTTAATAATATTCACGATTAAAGGAATTTTTATTCCAAACTTTTAAAAACTTTCTATTTTCTGGCTGGTATGTTATAAATATAAACAGCCTTGTAGACGTCAAAGGATTCTAAATCGCGATTTTGAATTATTTGTCTAAAACTATCCGAAGACAAAAACAAAAAATGACCTTTAAGTCTTTCTTTATTCCTTTTTCGTATTTTTGGAAATATCCTTTGTGATGCGAACACTTTCTCAAGGCGAATTCTAAAACTTACTTTATTCAAAAAAACATTTTTGGAATTCTCCTTTGGAATACGGATACTACAGGCAACTCAAAAAGCATATTCTGAATACTTTTTTTTTTCAAAAATACAGTTTTTGCATTCTTTTTTTTTTTTTTTTGATGATAGCACTGTCTTTTAAAAGTCGTGCTATGAACCTTACTTCGTTCAAAAGCACATTTTTGGAAATACATTTCGTGATATGAATTTTATAGGCAACTCAAAAGGCATATTTTGAATACTTCTTTCAAAAATACAGATTTGTTCTTTCTCTTTATAATGCGAACACCGTCTTTCAAGAGGCGTGTTCTGAACCTTACTTTGTTCAAAAGTACATTTTTGGAATTACCTTTTGCGATATAAATAATATAGGCAACTCAAAAGGAATATTCTGAATACTTTTTTCAAAAATACAGTTTTTGTATTTATATTTGTGATTAGAACACTGTCTTTCTAAAAGCTTGTTCTGAAAAGCTTGTTCTTAGTTGAAAAGCAAATTTTGGAATTCTTCTTTGTGATGGAATTTTAGAATTCTTTTTCTTGAGAAGAGTCTAAATCTTATAAGGTGTGTTAAAAAAAAACTAACAATTTTAGAATTCGGCCTTTGTTCAATGAATGAAGAGTATAACTCTTCATTTCAACAAAGGCCGAATTCTAAAATTGTGTTTTTAAAATTCTAAAATTGTGATTATGGCTAAAATCAAGAGTTTGCATCAAATTTAAAACGCCTGCAAAATTCAGATAAATATTTGTTGAACTTTTTGTATTTCACTAAAAAACGCACTATGCAAAATTCAGAACATATTGATAAAGAAAAGATTAATGTAATCACCTAAAAAAAAGATCTGCCTACATATTGAAAAATACATGAAAATCGTTTGCATTTTCATGACACTCTCTACATAAGACTTATTTTTATCTCTTATTTTTTTATTATCAAATTAGACGATAATCGTTTTTTAATTCAATCAAGAATTCATGGAATATTTATAATATTTGTTGATTATGTATAATTTTAGGATAACTTTTATAATTAATTTTTAAATTTTGTTAACATTGAATTATTTAATTTCTGCCGCTTTAAAAGTGCAACGCTCGACTATTAACGAATTAAACTTTTTTATTTGCTTTTATTAGTAATTTATTCACACTTATAGCAATATTATTACAGTTTAAAATTTGTTTGTGTTCTTAAACAGTTATAAATAGAACCAGAGTCAAGTATAGAGCTATTAAGAAGTCCATGGTGGTAGTGGAATACTAGGAATCTCGAGTAAATCGTAAAATGTTAACTGCCCAGGAGATAAGGACAGATGTTTCAAGTATGGAAATTAAGCTCTTGCTTTCCTCCCCACCGGGAACCCAGAATTTTTATCATCCGTTACCTTATTTTATGATAAATTAATTTTGCAGTTTCATTTAATTTTAAAAAGCCATGTACTGGAATGTATTTAAATTAAAACTATGGTTGAATTTCAGGATATTTTTCTGAAAATTTTCTTCTTCTTTTTCTTTTCTTTTCTTTTTTTTGTTGTTGTTGTTTACAAATTTGTTTGAAAATGTTTCTCCGCCATTTTTCCATTCGGCTGACTAACCCAGAAGTCAAAAGTACAGATAAACTTTCTATTATTTCAGTTGCCATAAATAAATTCATTATTTTATTAGCTTTTAATTGAAATTACTTTAAGATTCTGATATCTTTAAACGCATGACATTAAAAAATAAATTTTTGATTCAATATTGATTAAATAATTTGTTATTTCAGTTCCTCATAGTATTTTTTAAATACTGTTTATATAGCTGCTGAATTAAAGTATGGGGTTATGAAACTATATGCACATTTTGAAAAATCATATAACATACATACTTTTTTGATTTTTATTTTTCGCAGAAAATAGTTTGAAAATACACACACACATGAATCAAAAGTATACCGGTAGAAAGCCCAAAAAAATTTATAGATTAGAATAAATATATGAAAGTTTTTTGATAAAAAGAGCTATAAAGCTAAAACCTTATATTTCAGAAGTTTATCAAATGTTTTGTTAAAAATTTTACATACACTTATGAAAAATATTAAATTTTAGACCCTAAATTAAGAAGCAAATCACAATTATGTTATGTTATTATTGATAATTAACATACAATTTTCGTCACGTTATGAAGCATAAATCACCTCAAAAGCTTCTAAAGTGGGGATTTGGCTTATTTTGTAAATCAGAAACTACATAGCATATTATTGAAAAAATGTGATGCTAAATTTGAGCAAAAACATGTGCATTGGATTTTAACTTCTAAATATTTTCCTGTTTGGATATTTTTCCAAATTTAGAATGTGAGATACTAACATTTAAAATTTTAAATATTGCAATAAATGTAATAATCAATGCATTTTTCCAAAAGAATGTTTTTAAAAAATGTAAGCCTACATTTTATAAAGAAAATTCTAAACAGATTAAGAATAGAATATAAAAATAACTATTTGATATTTTTTTTCTAAAAATTAACATTTCGACGTTGCCACTAATGGCATCTTAAAATCAGTAAGAAATATTTGATTTTAAAAGTAGTGGATGTTTCACGAAAGTATGGGTTTTAATTTGGTGAATAGGTTGCTGAAGTATGGGTTTT
>JAOUZG010006867.1:214190-228233 GCA_026289955.1 Argiope argentata
ATAGGTTGCTGAAGTATGGGTTTTAATTTGCTGAATAGGTTACTAAAGTATGGGTTTTAATTTGGTGAATAGGTCGCTAAAGAATGGATTTTAATTTGGTGAATAGGTCACTAAAGTATGGGTTTTAATTTGGTGAATAGGTCGCTAAAGTAGGGGTTTTAATTTTGTGAATAGGTTACTAAAGTATGGGTTTTAATTTGATGAATAGGTAGCTACATATTGGTTTTAATTTGATACTGTAAGAGAAATAGAACCTCAAATCGCAGTTGTTTATTATTCTTGTAAAGTTAATTTAGTAATTTACAACAAGAAATTATAATCTTAATTAAGAAAATTATACTAACTTAAAAATAACAAGTTGAAAAGGAAATTGACTAGATAATTTTAAGAAAATTTTGATTATCGAAAAAAAAACCCATAGGACAAATTGGCATTTCTAAAAGTTTAATATATTTAATTAGACTAAAAAGAATTTTGTTTGGACAATAATTCTAATCATATCTCTGTAAACCATTCGAATTAAATTATAGTGATTAATTCAAGTTGGATAGCTTTTATTTTCTGTTATGTAAAGTATCTCTATAAGAAAAAAAAATACTATGTCGAAAAATTCGACCTCGAGATTTGACGAATCTTCACGTTTCAGTCGTCCAGAATTCGAAACACACATTTAAAAAAAATGTGTGTATTTATTTTACTATTTGTCTATTTCTGAACACGAAATCTAAAAACTGTTTCAGGCTAGACGATTGATGGTATATGGTATATTTAGTATATGATATTTATGTCAAATTTGTAGATTTCTGTTTCTGTTATTGTTGTTGTTTCTTATGACATTTGACATTGACAAGCTTGCTGAGGTGGTCAGCGATTTAAGCCTAATCAGCGTCTCTTGTTTATAGTAGCGCCAACTAGGGTCAAGAAAACGATTTTTGCAATTCTCTCATCACCTCCACTTGCGCAGCCCTCTTTTTACAGGGGGAATATTCCCACACCCTACAGATAGAAGATGAGAAGAAGAACCATACCCGAACGGGGACGCCCAGATCACGGGGAAGAAGCGCTACCCCTATGCCAAGACACCGGAAGATTTTTATTTCTATCAAATTTGAATGAAATCTATTCGGAGGAAGTCTGTCTGTCCACTATCCTAGCTGGAATATACACAATAACTGGAAAATGTTAAGTATTTTAAGGAAATGACGTTTGTAGCGTTTATTTTTTTTATGCGCGTTCACACAATCATTCAACAATGCGCTCTTAAATAAATTGAATTTCGTAGGCAATTTTAAAATTACAATTGCAGTTTTTTGTCAAATTTTCACTTCAATCGGTTTAAAGAAAGGATCCAAAGCAGATATTTGATTTTGGGTTTATTTTATATTGACCTTCACCAGTGATTAATGGCTAAAAATCGTCCATAAAATTCAGTAAAAAAAAGCTAAATTCGTGATATCAATCAATTTTCTGAAATTGTTGTTCAACAATGCTATGGAAGAGATTAGCATTCTTACTTAATATCCACACTTTTTTGCTACAGGATGAAGATAACACTTTCATTAGACATTATATGAAAAAATATTGGATATACCACTCCCATATCAGTTAAGAAATAATCAGTATTAAAGAATGGAGGGCAACACCCCAACTATCTCATTCTTAAAAAAAATGGATATAAGTTTCAGAGGGAAAATTTGTACCATTTTAGAAATTTTTTGAAAAATTTGAACATTTTTCTTCATTGATACCAGTAGAGCAAATAATCAATATTCAAGATTGAGGAGCAACATAACCATAATTCTTTTTTAAAAAATCCTGTTTGAAAATACATTTCAGAGTGAAAGATTCTTAAAATTATAGCCAATTGATGAAAAATTTGAAAATTCTTCTTCATTGATATCAGTAGAGAAATAATCAATATTAGAAATCGGATCGAGGAACAACATAACCATAATTCTTAAAGAAAAAAAACACCTGTTTGAAAACAGATTTCAGAGTGAAAATTTTTTACCATTCTAGCTATTTTTTTAAAAAAATTGTAAATTCTCCTTCATTGATACCAGTAGAGAAATAATCAATATTAGAGAGTGAGGAGAAACATAACCATAATTCTTGAAGAAAAAAAATCTTGTTTGAAAATGAATTTCAGAGTGAAAGATTCTTACCATTCTAGCTAATTTCTGAAAAATTTGAAAATTCTCCTTCATTGATACCAGTAGAGAAATAATCAGTATCAGGGAATGAGGAGCAACCTAATCATAATTCTTTAAAAAAATATCCTATTTGAAAATAAATTTCAGAGTGAAAGATTCATACCATTCTAGCTACATTTTTAAAAAATTGAAAATTCTCCATCATTGATGCCAGTAGAGAATTAATCAATATTAGAGAGCGAGGAGCAACATAACCATAATTCTTGAAAAAAAAATCCTGTTTGAAAATAAATTTCAGAGTGAAAGATTCTTAAAATTTAAGCTAATTTTTGAAAAAATTGAACATTTCTCTTCATTGATACCAATAGAGAAACAATCAATATTAGAGAAAGAGGAGCAACATAACCGTAATTCTTGAAAAATAAAATCGTGTTTCGAAAATAAATTTCAGAGTGAAGGATTCGTACCATTTTAGCTATTTTTTTAATTGAAAATTCTCCTTCATTGATACCAGTAGAGAAATAATCAATATTAGAGAGTGATGATCAACATAACCCCAATTCTTGAAAAATCCTGTTTTAAAACAAATTTCATAGTGAAAAATTCTAGCTAATGTTTGAAAATTTTGAAAATTCTCCTTCATTGATATCAGTAGAGAAGTAATCAATATTAGAGAGTGATGATCAACATAACCATAATTCTTGAAAAGACGAAATCTTGTTTGAAAATAAACTTCAGAGTGAAATATTCGTACCATTCTAGCTATTTTTTTAAATTGAAAATTCTCCTTCATTGATACCAGTAGAGAAATAATCAATCAATAGTCAATATCAGAGAGTGGAGAACAATATAACCACAATTCTTTTTTAAAAAATCCTGTTTGAAAATAAATTTCAGAGTGAAAGATTCATACTATTCAAGCTATCTTTTTAAATTGAAAATTCTTCTTCATTGATACCAGTAGAGAAATAATCAATATTAGAGAGCGGGAAGCAATATAACCTTAATTCTTTTTTTAAACCAGTGTGAGATTGAAAGATTCGTACAACTCTCGATGGTTTTTGAAAAATTTGAAAATTTCTATTCATTGATTCCAATTGAGAAATAATCAATCAATAATCAACATTAGAGAGTGGGGGACAACATAAGGATAGCTCTTAAAAAAACTTTTTGAAAATAAATTTCAGTTTAAAACATTCTTCCGTCGTCTAGAGAATTTTCAAAAAGGGGAAGTCGTAGATATTTTCGCAGGATTTAATCCAAATTTATTCGTTCTTTTTCGCATGACCTCGATTTCTTGTTCGAAGTGAACCGGCGAAACGGGATAGTTCGCTATCGATGATGGCTTCTCGCGGGTCAGAGGTCCGGCCAGAGGTCAACAGCAGTGGGAAGGATTTCTTGCTCTCTCTCTCTCGGATTATGCGACTAAAATGGAACATCAGCTTCGAAAATTCTACACGGAATGGAGCAATAAAATTAATCGCTTGGTGTTGAAAAATGAAACGGAGTAGAAAAACTGACGGCTGTTTTATAAGAGCGTGTGTCAAATCTGTAAATTTTCCCTAATTATTTATATTCTGACATGATAATGTATAAAAATTGGCATATCACTGCCAAATTGAGCTATGTGATATGCATGATAAAAAAAATTGAGCAAAACTCGCAACATTGATCGTCGGAATTAGAGTTAGTAAATTTAGAAATAATCAATTATAGACAGTAAGTGCTTGATAAGAATTTTTTTTTGGAAATACAGACATTTTATGATGTCTGATGGTGATAAGAATTTTTTTGGAAATGCAGACATTTTATAATGTCTGATGATGATAAGATTTTTTTTGGAAATACAGACATTTTATAATGTCTGATGATGATATTCTTTTGGAAATACAGACATTTTTTTTTGTTTGATGATAAGATTTTTTTGGAAATGCAGACTTTTTATGATGTCTGATGATGATAAGAATTTTTTTGGAAATACAAACATTTTATGATGTCTGATGATGATAGGAATGTTTTTTTTTTGGAAATACAAACATTTTATGATGTCTGATGATGATAAGATTTTTTTTGGAAATGCAGACTTTTTATGATGTCTGATGATGATAAGATTTTTTTTGGAAATACAGACATTGTATGATGTCTGATGATGATAAGATTTTTTTTGGAAATACAAACATTTTATGAAGTCTGATGATGATAAGATATTTTTTTTTGGAATTATAGACATTTTATGATGTCTGATGATGATAAGAGGTTTTTTTTGGAATTATAGACATTTTATGATGTCTGACGATAATAAGAATTTTTTTTGAAATACCGACATTTTATGATGTCTGATGACGATAAGAATTTTTTTTTGGAAATGCAGACATTATATGATATCTGATGATGATAAGATTTTTTTGGAAATACTGACACTTTACATGCATTTATCATTGTTCCATCTAAAATTTAACTGCAAACATGTTGCAACAAAGCTGGAAACCCAATTTACTGCCCAGCTTTGCGCAAGAACATGTTTTGCCATGAAAACTAGCTAACTTAATGAAAAAGATACACTGTTATTTATAATGCTTTCGAATAAATAATGTATCTCTTAAGAACGGATGAATCATCGAAATTAACTTAATCAGCGGCGTTAGTTATCGTCGTAAAATGCTAATGAGATTTTGGTGCAACGAAGTAACTACTCTTAAACCTGTTGGAAATCCATCAAAAATTTTTATTGCTCATAAAAACAGGCAATTCGTTATGTAGTTAGACGCCATGATAAGAATTTTTTTGGAAATACAGACATTTTATGATGTCTGATGATTATAAGAATTCTTTTTGGAAATGCAGACACTTTATGACATTTGATGATGATAAGAATGTTTTTGGAAATACAGACACTTTATATGCATTTATCATTGTGTCCATCAAAAATTTAACAGCAAACTTATTGCAACAAACTGCAAACACAATTTACTGCCCAGATTTGCGCAAGAACATATTTTGCCACAAAAATTAGCTAACTTAATGAAAAAAGATACACTGTTATTTATATTGCTTTCGAATAAATAATGTCTCTCATAAGAACGGGTGAATCATCGCAATTAACTTAATCAATGGCGTCAGTTATCGCCGTAAAGGCCCTATCACACGGCGAAATTCCGTCAGCACTTTCGACAGCACGCGATGACGAAAGTGACGTCACTTGAGGATTTGCTGTCTGGTAAACCTAAAAACTTAGATTCACGTTATAATGTATTTATCGCTCTTTATCCGTTTCTCCTACTTAGTGAATATCGGCAGTTTTCTTATTTCATAATTCGTGGGATTCTAGTCAAGACGTTGCTTTAATTTGCAATTAAATCCGGGATAATTTTTTAAGTGATCCCATCAGGCTTCAATGAATGCAAAAGCATTACAATAATAGCTGTACAACCGTTTGTCTTCAATAACTACCACGACTAGCTTTTAACATTATTTATTTGAAGACATTCACTAAACATAAACACATACACAAACAGTTATATAACATAAGGGACAACATAACGAAACCAATTAAGACAGTTACGAAAAACAAAAGACAATCCTCAATCCAGACGCTCTCTCTATGTTGGCTGGAGGTCGACTGGCTATGGTGGCCTAGGTGGATACTGATCTAGGTGGCGCTGATGTTTCCTCTAGGTGACGTTGCCACAGTTCCGTTACATCCTCCCCCTCTGACTTCTTCGTGGCCGTCTCGGCAAGAAGTCAGGTGGCGGAAGTCTTGGCCGTCCTCTTTTTCTAAGAGGAGCTACTGGAGCTACCCGGTCTGATGTTTGAAACTTATTTCGTTCTTGATAAGGTTTCAAGGCTGAAACATGATATTTACCGAGAATTTTGTCTGGTTCATTGGGATCGGCAATATCGTAAGTTGTTGGCGACCTTGCAGTCACTATCATATAAGGACCGTCCCGTTTAAGCATGAATTTGCTAGTTTTCTTCAATGAGCCTTTGCTAACAGGGTGGAGAGTAACCCAGACTTTGTCACCATGAACAAATTTTGGAGTATCTTTATGTTTCTTATCAGCATACCGTTTTTGTTTATCTTGGTGTTTCTCAACTCTTTCTCGTACTTGTTGTACCGTTCTTGCGAACCTTTTTAAATATGGTGTAATCTCAGGAACGAAGTTGTCATTTTCTATTACGGCTTTTATGTCGTGTTTGACATCATCTATAGTTCTTAGGTCACGTGCGAATTGGAGAAATGCAGCAGAGTGTCCAGTTGAATCGCTCTTGGCGGTATTCAATGCAAATCTAATCATGGGCAGTTTTTCTTTCCATGCCTGGTGGTCATTGCCGACTAGTATTGCCAAACGAGGCTTGAGATCTCTGTTCTTTCTTTCAACAGGGTTTGATTGTGGATGGTAGACAGGGGTAAGACTTTGGTCTATGTGCAATATATAACATAGCTGTTGCATGACAACACTTGTGAACTGTGGACCATTGTCACTGATAACTTTTCGAGGTATACCAAATCGAAGCGCGACTTCTTCCAACAGAGTCGTTGCACATTCTCTTGCAGTTGCTTCTTTTAGAGCAAAAAGTTCTACCCACTTCGTAGCACAATCTTGTACAATAAAAATCCATTTCTCACCAGTAGGTGCTTCTGGCAGAGGACCGAAAAGATCAATAGAGAGAGTTTCGAATCGTTGGGCATAGATAGGAGTTTGAAGTAACCCCGATGGTTTTTGATTAGAGGCTTTGTAACGACAACATTCAACGCAGGTTTTGACATAATCTGCTATGTCTTTTCGCATTCCCGCCCAGTAGTATCTTTTAGCGATGCGATGAAAAGTGCCCTCAGCTCCATAGTGTCCTGCCATGGGTGAATCATGGTGCTCTTTCAGGATATTGGCTTTCATTTCTTGAGGCACTACCAATTGCGCTTCTTCTTCATCCGATTCAGGAGAGTATCGGTATAATATCCCCTTGTTCATGATGTAGCCTCTTGCAGTCCAAGTTGTATGATCAACTTCTTTTGCAGGACTCTCGAATGTTTCTATTATCTTTCGCAGATCATCGTCTCTTAGTTGTGATTGACGCAAATCAGCCGGACTGGTGGTAGGAATTTCAATCGATATAGCGCAGATTTCACAAGACTCTGTACTTGGGTGTTCACAAATAGGACGGGATAAAAGGTCGGCAATGAAATTTAGTCGACCAGGAATATACTTCATTGTCAGGTTGTACGACTGAATTTGTAGATCCCATCTGGCGAGTCTACCAGTAGGTGATTTTAGTGACATCAACCACTTCAGCGGTTGGTGGTCGGATGTTATTGTAATGGACTGGTTTTCCACGTATCCTCTAAATTTCTCAAGTGCCCAAACCACTGCTATTGCTTCTTTTTCTATCGTAGAATAGTTTTTTTCTGAAGAACTCAGCAGGCGACTAGCATATTCAATAGGATGTTCTTCATCTTTCTCTCCCTGGAGTAAAACTGCTCCGATGGCAACATTGCTAGCATCTGTTCGGATGACAAAAGGCTTCGTTCCATCGGCTTGTTTAAGAATCGGTGGGCTTATTAATTTAGATTTCAGATCTTGAAATGCCGTTTCTTGTTCTATTTCCCATTTCCATATGGCCTTCTTCTTCGTTAAATCAGTAAGAGGTTTGGCTATTTGGGCAAAGTTTGGAATATATCTACGAAACCAGGAACAGGTTTGAACAAAAGATTGTACTTGCTTCACAGTTTTCGGTGACTTCATGTTTGCAATGGCAGCGGTCTTTTCTGGATCAACAGATACACCATCTTTAGTAATGTAATGGCCTAAGTATTTCACTTTTTGGCAGCAGAAGTGACACTTTTCTCGATTGGCGTTTAGCTTGAATAACGATAGACGTTTGAAGACTTGTTCTAGGTCTGTAAGATGTGTTTGGAAGGTAGGAGACAGCACGATGATGTCGTCCAAATATGATAATGCCAGGACATCCTTCAGTCCGGAAAGTACTTTATTTATAAGTCTAGAAAACGTAGCTGGCGCATTACGAAGTCCGAAAGGCATTCGTTTGAATTTATAAATTCCGAAGGGACAAGTAAAAGCAGTTTTGATTTGATCTTCTTCTGCTACATTTACCTGATGATACCCAGATCTTAAGTCAATAGTTGACATGTAAGGGGTAGGCTTTGCTTCGTTCAACAAATCATCTATACGTGGCAAAGGATAAGTATCTGGAACGGTGTGGGAGTTTAGCTTGCGATAATCAATGCATAACCGTATTTTACCATTTGGTTTGGTGATCAAGACCACAGGAGAGGCATAAGGGCTTTCGCATTCCTCTATAATACCTTTCTCTAGAAGAGAATCAATTTCCTTTTTCAACAGCTCTTTCTTGCTTGGGTTCATCCGATATGGAGGAATTGAAACGGGAGGACTATTTCCTGTATTGATGTGGTGTTCAATGAATGGCGTAGCTTCTCCCCCTAGCTGAAAATTATTCTCGTATTTTCTCAACAGATCATTAAGTTGTAGTCTTTCATGAGGACTTAGGTTTTGTCCCTCATCATCCCGCAAGTCGAAAGAATTCACTTCTATGCTTTTTACTGGCTCAGGACACTGTGCTTCGAGGTCCACTCCAAATGGATACACCTGAAGAGGGTTGTCATGGAAGAACCAACATCTATTCTTTAGGTCAAGGACGATACCTGCTTTTTCAAGAAAGTCATATCCAAGGAGGGTTCTATTTCCTTTCGATTTCGGCAGAATCAGAAATTTCGTTACAATGTCTCTTCCTTCAATATTCACGACTACCTCTGATGTGAAGGCTTGAGTTGTTGTGAATTGCCCATACGCGAGAAACATGGTGATGGTTTTACTTGTCATCGGTACTTGTTTCTCCTGAAATATTTCATAAAGTCTTTCACCAGCAACCGTACAACTTGCACCAGTATCTGCACATACGCGAGCTCTTTGTCCACAAATGGTGATGTCGATATAAGTGATAGTTGTAGGCATATCTACATGCGTAGCAAGCATTTTCACAGAGTTTGCTTGGAAATCATTTCGTCTGGTAGGCGTTGAACAGTCGGGAAATTTTGATTTTATAAATCCTGGTTTACCGCACCCATAGCAAGTCAAAGAAGGGCGGTTATCATGTCTTTGTTGCTTCTCGACTCGATATGGAAAGTTTTTATTAGTCGTTCTTTGTACATCTTCTTTGGTTCTGGAAGGATAAATAGATTTAAGTGGAAAGTTCTGCTTCAAATGGGGTTGATTTTTAATCTTCATATTTTTAACACGAACAGCTTCGTAATCGTCTAATAACTGCACCAGTTCAGATGACGACTTAATTTTTCCCCAACGATCGACGAAGTGCTCTTTGACATCATTACTAACCCTACGTTTCAATTGATCTGTAAGAACAAGGTCTTTCAGCGATTCGTAATCAAAAACTGCAAGGCTCTGAAGCCATTCTTCTAGGTAGTTTCTTAACTCATATGCAAAGTCTTGCCATAAAGTTCCAGTTTGTTTTTGGTGAGTAGTCAGCTTGATTCGGAATGCTTCAGCATTTAACTTAAATCGTTGAAATAGAATTTTCTTTATATAAGTATAATCTTCTAATTTTTCCTTGGGTTCTCGCAGAATTATTTGCGAAATGTTAATGGGAAGAAGAGGTAGGAGGTGCGTTATGTAGTCTTCTTCTTTCACGCGAACTTTCTCACATTGTCTTTCAAAAATTTGCAAATAGGCTGCAATGTCAGAAGTCTCTGTGAAGTTTGGAAGTAAATGTTGGATTTGTTCACTGGGTACAACATTTAAAGTGGAGGAACCGTTAGAAGGATTTGAGCTAGCAGCTGCAAGATTTACTTTTAATCGTTCCGTTTCAAGTATCAATTCTTGTTCCTTCCTTTTGAATTCTTCTATATCTTTGCTTTCCTTTCCTTTTTGCTGCCTAGTGTCGACAATAGTTTCTAAAAGAGTTTTGGTGAAAATCTCGTCATAAGACGTGGATTTGATTATTAGATCTCGCAAATCAACAACACGCATAGAATCATTTGCTGTTAGACCTAATTCGTACGCGAGTGTTCTTAGATCCTCTTTCTTTGCTTTTGCAAGATAAGCCATCTTGGAATGAGGGGTCAGAGGGGAGGATAAATTGGCTTGATAATTACGGAAATTTGATATAAAATGTCCTAAAACTATTTACATTCACATACAAGGAATATGTATTAAAACTAAAATAAGAAAACTTTTGGCGAGTTCTAACAAGGTTCAGCACAAAATTAATATCTAATCATATACAAAACAGATGCACATCAAGAACAAGAACAAAATTTCAACACTTTTGGTTATATACTTTTGTCGTAACATACAATTATAAAAATTTTACTTCATTATGTTCTTTAACTTTAAACAAAAGTGATAGAGAAAATTGAATGTATTTTCAACTGAAACGTTAACAAATAAAATTTAATACACAAAATAGAATCGATGTTTGAAAAGAAAAGAAAAAAATTTATTGTAATTGAATTTCAATGTGGATCACATAAAAATGTTTAGTTTCATAGTTTAAAATGAGTATCAATCGTATATTTAAACAGATTGAGATAATACTTATAAACAAAATTAATTAATAATACTCATCAAAATAATATTGCTTGTAAATTTTCGTTACAACCAGGAAATTGTTAATAACACATTTACTAAAATATCGTTTACTAGAAATGATAACGCAAAACATGTACTATTCTTTTTTTTTATAACTTTTAAAAGAATTCTGGAAGTATTGTGCAAAATCAAAACAGAAACAAATATTCATTTAGGCAAAAAAAATTGTTTGCGATTATATGAAACAGAATAGAGTTCTCAAAAGGATTTCCGGCGTTATTAACCAATAAAGATAATAAAGCAATTTTCAATGATAGCATGAGTCATATTTATTCATGAGCATATTCGAAAGTAGCAAAACAAAATAAAATAAAAACGGCAGTCTCATTCATAAAATGTGACGCCAGCACATCTGCGTCTACGATTTTATTATTATTTTTTTTTTTTTTACTGAGAGGAGGGGAAAAACAATTTCCGTTCTGAGAGCGAGAATCGAAACTCACATATTTAAATGTATCAATTTGTTCAACATATATCACATAAAATAGACACTTAGTGAAAAACTGTGGAGGATGTAATAATCAATTTAAAATACACACAAACAACAACAAAAAAATCAAATTTACAACTCTTGATTAAGAAAGCCGTTGCTTTTTCTAAAATGATTTACTTTTACTGTAATAAGTGAAAAGTATTCAAAAATCAAAATAAACAATAACATAAAAGATACTTATCAAATTCTTTTTGCGATGATTAGCGATATGCTAGCAGCATACAACAATATTCCAAAACATGGGAATCACTTTGACCGGTAGTCAATCTGAAAACAAAAATGAGCCGATATGCTAGCAGCACACGACAATATTCCAGAACATGGGAATCACTTTGACCGGTAGTCAATCTGAAAACAAAAATTAGCCGATATGCTAGCAGCACACGACAATATTCCAAAATATGGGAATCACTTTGACCGGTAGTCAATTTGAAAACAAAAATGAGCCGATCTCCAGCAACTAAACTTCAACTCGGGGTAAAAGCTTTTTAAAATCCAAATTGGGATTCCTAACATATTTCACTGGTCCAAAACGTTGGGCGTCAGAAATTATATAACCGTTTGTCTTCAATAACTACCACGACTAGCTTTTAACATTATTTATTTGAAGACATTCACTAAACATAAACACATACACAAACAGTTATATAACATAAGGGACAACATAACGAAACCAATTAAGACAGTTACGAAAAACAAAAGACAATCCTCAATCCAGACGCTCTCTCTATGTTGGCTGGAGGTCGACTGGCTATGGTGGCCTAGGTGGATACTGATCTAGGTGGCGCTGATGTTTCCTCTAGGTGACGTTGCCACAGTTCCGTTACAGCTGTAATTTTTTTAAAAATTCAAACTATCTTGAAATTTGTCCATTGCAATTCTATTGACACATTATCGAATTAATTGAAATTGAATCACTTCTGCTTCAAATTTAATTTTTTAAATGCTTAATACAATGAATATAATAAGGATTGTAAAATGAGACAAGTGGTACATTTATCGAATTTGAAAATACTTTTCTAGCCATTTTTTCCTTTGAATGTCATTTTCATTTCTAATAGTATCAATCTTTTTGTTATTTATTGTAAATATTTATCGTGTCATTCTACTAATTGTAATGTTTTTGTCAACAATGAATTCTGTAAAATAATAAAACTTTTTAATAATTCTTAGTAACAGTTTTGTAATTATTTTTGTTGTAATAATGACAAATTAGTAGTAGTTTTTGTAGTAATAATGACAATTGTTACTAATTCATCAAAATTAGTATCAAAATTAGTAACAATGAATTCTGTAAAATAAGGAAACTTTTTAATTTTTCTTAGTAACTGTTTTGTAATTTTTTTTGTAGTAATAATGACAAGCAAAAAAAATGCTCCTTTTGTGTTTGTATTTTATAAATTCCTTTAAATGCATCTTATCAATATTAAATTTAAAACAAAAATATATTGAAAAGAAAAATGATTTGTGGGTGTGCATCCAATTAAGCTTAAAAGGTGCATACCATCATAAATAGTGCTGAAATTTTAAAATCAATTTTAAGTACCTTAAAAGAGCTTATTTTTCTGGAAAAGTGAAAATAAAACAAAAATTCATAAATAAAACAGAAGAGGAGTGCCAATACATTTAAAACAAAATTAAATAACTTTTGAAATCTAATGATTTTTGTCTATATGAAAACATGTTTGTTGGATCCATCTCGACAAATTTTAGGTTTTGTGTGTAGTATAAAAATAAAAACTACTTTTTCTAGATGTGAAGTACAAATAATTAAAGTTAGGAATTTGAAATATGGCAAGAAATTGATTGTGGAACATAAAAAATTCAATAAGAACATATTTTTTGGAATTTTAATTAAAAATAAAAACAGGATTTAAATGTATTACCACCATATCATTGAATAAGAAGTATTTTTTACTCTTTTAAATTTGATTGAATGTTTTTCCCCTCCTTTTTATTTAAAAAAAATAATTTTTGAGAATGTATATTGGACTTGATTTGTATTTATCATTCCTTTAAATAATTTTTATTTTCCCACATCAGTTCAAAATTATAAAACAATTCATCGAATAGGATTCTTCATTTGATAAATATTTGTAAATTCTAAGGCAATACACTATTTAGTCTTGCTCATTTCTAAAATTACTTTTTAAAAAATGAGTTAAAAGTTTTTTTTTTATTTTATTTGCAACTCCAGAGCTTTTTTAAAAAAATCTTTGTGGATTTATTACCAATATTTGTGAAAAATAGGAATCATTAAATAATTTTCATTCAATAATAATAATCAAAAATAATTTTCCAAAATATGTTATTGCATTTTCCTTAGTTTTTTTTCAAAGCTAAAGTATTAAAACTTCATTTATCTTTACATAGATAATAAAAAACAGGTTTTTCGTAAAATTTCAAATTGCCAAACATAAAAAAAAAACCCACATTACATCAGGAATGAGAAGCAATAAAACACTTGTTTTTTAGTCTGACTATTTCCAAATGTGTGGCCATTCTATGCAACTTTCTCAATGCAAATGTATAATCAGCAATATCATTCTAAATTAACTGTTAATTTGTTAAATTTAAAAGAAAAAAAATGTAGAAAAAGAAGCCTAAATTTTATTGTCTATCATACAAAAGGTGATTTAGTGTTTTGCTAATGATAAAAGTATGATCATTTTTCTATTTTTGTCAAAACCAAATATGTTTTATATTTCTGCAACATTGAAGGAACATCTAAGTATTAAAATTTAAAATCACTATT
>JAOUZG010006867.1:234133-253779 GCA_026289955.1 Argiope argentata
AAAAAAAAAAAAAAAAAAAAAAAAACGTTTTTTTTTTTTTTTGAAAGCACGCAAAAACGACAGATTTTTCATAACAGATTCGTAAACCACCTAAATCATTATTCCACTGATGATGACTCACCAATGCAATCAATTCTCTTATCTGCTATCTATTTATTCTAAAGGTGAGACATTATTACTAATCCGTTTCAGATCAAAACTTTCATGAGGGATTGTTGTTATTGTAATCTGCAATAAGAAATGTCGTAAGAAACTGTTACGTTAGATTGGGAAAGAGCAATGACATTACGAAGAGTTGCTTATCTGAAGCAGCGTTCCTTTCACGCTCCATTGCCACACCTCCATCGCGGGTCCGAAAGTGGAGCAGGTTTCTTTCTGAAGTTGAAACTGTTCCCTCTCGCACCGTTCGTCCTTGAAGCCGTGATCGTATAGTGGTTAGTACATTGCGTTGTGGCCGCAATAACCCAGGTTCGAATCCTGGTCACGGCAACTGGATTTTTTTTTTCGCTCCCCACAACTTATATTGCTGTCGACCCCTGCGGTTTTTATATTGGTCATTTTTGTTTCAGAAAATTCGGAAAGTTCTTTTTTCTTATAATCATATTTTTAAACACCTGGGAGGGGTCTCCCCAAAGTTTTCTCGCATTTTATTACGTCAGAACTTGATGGTTGTTTCTGGAATGAGGTTTGTGGCGTCAACAAAAATCCGTAGACGAAAAATTGAAATTTTATTATCTGCACGAGCATCTCAAAAAAAATCAGATTTTAATAAAGCGTTGCCATTGCATTTACAAAAGCTCTGATTTTAAAAAAAATAAGTTAATGACTACAGCAAATAAGACCTAGAAAAATTTCATTTTGAGCACGTGATTATATGGAATGAAATAAATAGGAAACGGGATATTTTTTCTATACAATAAATGCGAGACAAAGTTTTTTATGATCGTTTGCAGTACTAAAGTGACTCATTCGATGAAACAATCAAAATGAATAAAAAATATAATTTAACTCGCACGAGCACGTGGTGCTTGGCCGTTCAAGAAATGATGTTCTGACATGATACATTGAAATATGCATAGCAGATTTCACTTTAATCTGTTCATAAACTTATTTAGCTACTAGAAAAATAAAGAATTGTAGCTGAAATGCTTTAGGTGCTTATTCAAATTAGCGACACCAGGTAGCTCTCTAGTCTGCCTAGTTGGAAATATACCCCTGACTATGTCTCAAGAGCGTAATAAGAAAGAGTGGCATTCTAACTGTAGTATACGTAGAGTGATCTAGCATCACAAGCTTTGCTAGAGCACAAATGTTTTCAGTTTCCCGCCATTCGTTCAAACTAGACAAGATTCGGAAGACTGAAAATAAATGTACAACTTTATCTTCAAAGTGTTTTTTTAAGACAGGCGTTCTAGGCTGTTTTCTTCTATCCTTCATTATAGATTTAATTTTTGTTTCTAATGACTGAAAAGACTTTAGAAACTTCGTGGAAAAATCGGAGTCAAACGTTGGTGTAAAATTCGCCAGAATATTCCGCATACGTAGGGAAGGGAACAATAATAAGACAAAAGATTAAAATCAAATCTGCTATGCAGATTCGTGCAGATAATAAAATTTCAATTTTTCGCCTACGGATTTTTGTTTACCTTGTGGTGATTACTAGACATATAAGCCAGATAACATCCCACGGACTGAAGTGCACTTTTGGCCCAACGGATTTGTTACTTGGCTACTAACCACAAAATTGGGAGTTCAGGCCTACCGCAATCAACACAAACCTACAAACGCAATTCGCTAACCTCCTACAAATGGTAACCAGGCGACCGACCTTGAATGAAACCCAACCTTCGCACATAGCTTCGTTCAACTGTCGTGGCGCCCTCTATCGGCGACTCAAAGCTCTAGACGCGCATTAAATACGACAAGTTGTTAACATCACCACCAACTAACACTTCACATAAGTATCGTTCGCACCCTCACTGGGAGGATACTCTCTGGTGAATGCTCTACATATAAGCCAGATAACATCCCTCGGACCGAAGTGCACTTTTGGCCCAACGGATATATTACTGGACTACTAACCTTAAGATTGGGATTTCGGGCCTACCGCAATCAACACAAACCTACAAGCGCATCCGCTAACACATCCCCAAAACCTCATTCCCAAAATAACGTCATGTTCTTACATGATAAAAACTACAAATTCTATGAATGATAAAATATTAGGATAATATTAAATTTCATCAAGTATAATTGTTCAAGTACCTATCTATTTCATTATATTTGCAGTTATTAGAATATTTATAAACACAGCATAGAGAGCCTGACTAAGGCAGGGGCATGCAAGGCAGTTGCCCCGGGGCCCCACATTAGAGGGAAGGAGGAGCAAAAACGAATAGAAAGCTTATTTACGTTTTCTTTTTTAATGAATTTTTTTAAAGCAAAATATCAATACAATGTAAAATATGTTAGTTTTGCGTTTGTTTCTTAATTAACTCTACATAAAATCAAAAAATCTATATTTCGTTAAGCCATGAGGGGGGTGGGGTGGAATTCAGCAGATTGGGGTTCCAAAAGAAGTTTTTGACTTGGTTCCCAATTAGGCTTAGTCGGGACCTGACCTCATATCCAGTTTGATGGTATTGTACAGAAAAACGAATACTGGGCAGTCTGCAATCCTAATAAATGATTAAAAACAAATATACATTAACAAAATTAAATAAAATAGCATTGACCGATAGTAAATCCTTCACTTGTTAACCTTTTTATTCCTGGAGGTACTTATTCCTGATTTTCCTGGTCTTCAGGCAAGCTGCCCAAAATTTGGAAATACTCTACCGTTATTCCAATTCTGAAACCTAACAAAACTGCATCAGACTGCAATAGCAATAGGCCAATTTCCCTTACCAGCATTTTCTGCAAACTCATGGAACGGATAATCCACCGCAGACTTATGAATTGGCTTATTGAGAACAATAAGCTCCATTTTTATCAAACTGCATATAGAGCGAATTATAGCACAGTGGACCAACTTTTTTATCTGTGTCAATCGATAATAGATGGTTTTCAAGAGAAGCCTCACAATAAAACCCTGGCAGTTTTCCTGGATCTTTCTGCGGCTTTTGACAGAGTTTGGCGCCAGAAATTGGTGCATATCATTCAAGACACCGGGATCAATGGAAATGCATTATTGTGGATAAATGACTTTCTTAGGGGAAGAAAATTCTCTGTTAGGTTTAATAGAGCCCTCTCTGAGTCTCACAGGATGTGGGCTGGTGTTCCACAGGGTTCAGTTTTGAGTCCCCTTCTTTTTCTTATTTATATGAACACCATTCATCCCCACATTCATCCAAACACCAAAATTGCATGCTACGCTGACGATATCGCAGTTTGGAACTCGCACAATGATATTGCTGTTTCAGAGAGGGTTCTAAACACAACTCTGAAGGGTATTGCCGAATGGGCAGACAACCTCAAACTTACCATCAACGTTGATAAGACAAATTATTGCGTTTTTTCTACCGATAGACGCCGCCGAGATACTTTTAACGCAATCATCAAAATTAAAGATTTTCGGATCAACAAGGTTGACCTGTCAACCTATCTTGGAGTAATCCTAGATCATAAACTAAGATTCACAAAGCATATTGAACAAACTGGTAATAGAGCTCTGAGAAAACTAAATATTCTGAGAAAACTCTGTGGAATAGCATGGGGCTTAAGATCTCAAACTCTAAAAAGGACTTATTGCACAGTTATTAGACCAGTACTTGAATATGCTGCCCCCATTTGGACTCCAGCCTCTTCTTCTATAAAGGAGAAAATAGATAGAGTCCAATATAGAGCTTCAAAAATCATTATAGGTGCGGTTTCCTCAACCAATAACGAAAAGGCCGAGCGAGAATGTGGACTACCTCCCTTTGAGAGCAGGCGTAAACTTGCCACCATCAGGTTCACAAACAAACTGCGTTGTAATAATGCAGATCATATATCTACAAGAGTATTCAATAATTGGAAGAAATCAACAAGGTTTAAACGTTCCTCAACTCTCCTGTTCGATTCAGACACTAGAAAACAAGTCAATTTGGAACACTCCTCTTTAGATTTCCTTCAGGAGCCCATCTTTCCAAGGAAACCACCAGATAATACCATGTTTGGTTTGGAATTATTACAGACTTGCTCTAAAAAAGAAGATTCCAGTGTTCTCAATCAGAAAGGACTTGAAACAATCGAGAAGTTCTCTCATAAAAACTTCGCTGTCGCCTATACTGATGGCTCATCAGACAAGTCTCTGAACAGTGGAGGTGCAGGAGTGTTCATCTGCTATCCAGATGGTAGATATCACAAGCATAAATTTAACACTGGCAAAATCGCCTCCAACTTCACTAGTGAAGTCTTGGCGATCAGAGAAGCTCTCACCCTATATTTAAATGATCAACAGGCTTTTGATTCGACAGAAGGTCTAACAATATTTTCTGATTCTAAATCAGCCTTAGAGGCTATCAGAAATGGAGGGACTAACATCACCTCTGATGTCATTGTCCGCCTAGAACAGTTGAACAGCAAGGGAAAATCCTGTGTCCTGCATTGGATCCCTGCACACGTCAATATTGAAGGAAATGAGTGTGCATACTCTTTGGCCAAGGAGGCTAGAGATCTCGTTCATGAGTGCACCACCATCACTCTCGCTGACGCTAACGCAGTGGCGAGACACAGAATCATGACTCATACGTTTAAAAAACCCCTGATTACTGAATATGATAGCCCCAGAGATATTACATCTACAATTGCAAGGCTTAGAACCGACCACTATAGAGGCATGAAAATCCATCCAGACAAAACAAGATCATATGTTCTTTGTAAACATTGCCCTGATGTCCAGCTCACTCCTGGTCACATCCTGGAATGCCCAGCGGTGACCACGAGTATTTTGAAGTTGGAAATGGTTCCGTTGAGGAGCGCTTTACGGGAGATTCTGTACAGTCCTGCTGCACCGCTGCTCGCAGCGGCTGTGATCAGGACTTTCGGTATAATTTGATGTCACTGCAGATCCATGAACACGAGAACAACAACAACAACTTATTCCTGATCATTCTGTTCTTAGTTATATTTCTGAAACTGATCTTATTCCTGATATATTTCTGTAATATTTTTTATCACGTCAGAACATGATATTGTGTTAGGAATGAGGTTTTCTGGCGTCAACAAAATTCCGTTGGCGAAAAATAAACATTTTAATCCGTAGGCAAAAAATTAAAAAAAAAAAATATTATCTGCACGAGCATCTCAAAAAACCAGTTTTTAATAACGTGTTGACATCACATTTACAAAAGTTCTCATTTAAAATAAGTTAATAACTACAGCAAAGACAACACAGAAAAATGTCATCTTGAGCACACGATTATATGAATTGAAATAAATAGGAAATGTGATCTTTTTTAAAACAATAAATGCGAGACAAAGTCTTTTGGATCGTTTGCAATACTAAAGTGACTCATTCAATGAAACAGTGAAAATGAATAAAAATATAATTCAACTTGCACAAGCACGTGGTGCTTGGCTGTTCGAGAAATGATGTTCTGACATGATACATTGAAATACATGCATAGCAGATTTCATTTTAATCTTTATATTTTTATGCTAAGATATTTTTTTAAAAATCTTGCTGAGTATGCTATAGTGTACGAATAGGAAATTAAAATAATAAGAAAGGGAGGCTATGAGAAAATATTCTGAATTTATAAAGTTTAAAAAAAAAAGGATTTACAGACGCAGTGTGGAAATTTTACTTAACACTTTTTTTAAAGAAAAAATCAAATGTCAAAGTTCAGTAAATCAGACCTAATGAGATATCATGAACAATTAAATTTGCCTTCGTATATGATATATGTCTAAATAGATTTTGAGACCCATACAGATCTCGGGGCACGTGGAGACCGCCTCCACCGCCTGTGCGGAAAACCGCCGCTGGTAAGAGTTACTTGCGACATCTATATTAATAAAAATGGATCTCAAAATGCGTTGCTAAGGCCAAAACTGAAGAACAGCTCGACCTATTCGGCTATTTTTTTAAAAATATTTTCGTTAAGACACGAGGATGGTTCTTATGGAGAGAAAAAATTAAAAAACTTCGGGGAAAATAGTTAAAACGACGCTTATCTTACTTTCCCGCCAAAAATCTTCATTTCCTTCTCCCCCCCCACCGAGTTAGATAGCAGGAAGTAATAAATAATGATTTGTTTAGAAAGAAATACGCGAAGTCAGTTAGTTTTCATTCATAGATAACGGGATGTTTAAAAAAGAAAGAAAATAATTACTTTTATTATTAGTCGGTATGAATATTTAATCTATGCCTGCTCAAAATAAGGTCTGGGCAGGGAATAAAAAAGATAATAACAAAGCGAAAAAATGGTTTATAGAAAGAAAAGTAGTGAAGAAAAAAAGGATAGAAAAGAAAAGAAGGGTGTGTGTGTCACCATTATTTCCTCTGTGCGCGGCATTTTCCAAGCTGTTTTTAAACTTTCGCATCTCTTGAAAACCTATTGTATCTTTATTTGTTTAGTGTGTTTACTTTTATGAAAATTAGAATCTCCTTATTCTATAAAAACGTAGAATTTTAGACCTTTCCCTCCACCATTTAAGTAAAATATCAATTCCGGGACAATCATTACTCGGATAGAAAGAGAAAGATGAATAGTACAATGAACAGAGCATCTGAAGAAAATAATACTATAAATGAATTATATGATTATCAAAATTTGTTTGGTTTAAAAATATTTTGGTGAAAAACCTGTTATGAGACACAGCTATATAAAATATTATATGAAAAATTTAGCGAGCATTAATACTGGCGAACCGACTGGTCGCCAAAGGCGGCTAGTTTTTAATAATAATTTTAGTTCTAAATTCAGAGATAAAATACTAATTTACGATATCTAGATCATATGTTCTCTTTATTTAACGTCTTATATTTTTATGAATCCACTTCGCTTAAAATTACTATGATGAGTCCACAGTTAAATTTATTGGTGATCAAAATTCCAGACGTCGGGGTGATATGGAAGTTAAGATCGTTCATGTTTGACTTCATTCTTTGTCCTGTTGGCTGAAAATGCCCAACAACATTGTTATGATATTCCATACGATATATTTTGGCATTGGGATATCAATTTTTTCGCTTTATCCTTCACTCTTTATGTTTAAGTTCATGTTATTTCGGCATTCACTCAAAATTCTAATAAATGGTGTAAATATTGCATATTATTTTCTGCTAATTGGGCAAGAAACACAAGGCAAATATTTTATTTATTCAATTATTATTTAACTAGCCGCCTTTGGTGACCAGTCGGTTCGCCAGTATTAATGCTCGCTAAAATTTTCATATTATATTTTATGTAGCTGTGAGTATTATTGTCTTCAGATGTTCTGTTCATTGAAATATTCCTCTTTCTCTTTCTCTCCGAGCATTGACTGTTCCGAAATTGATATTTTACTTACATGGTTGAGGGGAAGGTCTAAAATTCTACTTTTTTTATAGAATAATGAGATTCAAATTGTCATAAATGTAAACACACTAAACAAATAAAGACACAATTGGTTTTCAAGAGATGCGAAAGTTTAAAAACAGCATGGAAAATGCCTCGCACAGAGGAAATAATGGTGACACACACACACCCTTCTTTTCTTTTTCTTTTTTTCTATCCTTTTTTTCTTCACTATTTTCCTTTCTACAAACCCTTTTATCCTTTTGTTATTCTTTTTTTTTCTTCCCTGCCCAGACTTTATTTTGAGCAGGCATAGATTAAATATCCATACAGACTAATAATAAAAGCAACTATTTTCTTTCTTTTTTAAACATCCCGTTATCTATAAATGAAAACCGACTGACTACGCACATTTCTTTCTAAACAAATCATAATTTACAACTTCCTGCTATCTGACTCAGTTTGTGTGGGGGGGAGGAAATGAAGATTTTTAGCGGGAAAGTAAGAAAAGTTTCGTATCAACTATTTTCCTCGCATTTTTTTCATTTTTCTCTCCATTAGAACCATCCTCGTGTTTTAACGAAAATATTTTTTAAAAAATTAGCCGAATCGGTGGAGCCGTCCTCTAGTTTTGCGGTTAGCAACGCATTTCGAGAAGCATTTTTATTAACATAGATATGTTTATTGATCCAGCCTACCTGGTTAGATGCCATTGCTCATTGCGGATAGGTCAAGAAACAAATAATTTCAAGAATGTAACTTTGAAACGACATGCCAATTTAATAAACCACATAAATCAATTTTAAAAAATTCATTTGATATATTAATGTGTATATAGGTAAAAGTATTATCTTTGTCCCACAGGGTTTAATTCGTGACCTGTTTTTTTTGTGATTAGAATACTAAAATAAATCTAAATAAAGTAAAAGTTTTCCCTAAGGTTAGGAGTAAGGGAGAAAAAGGCACAGAAATAATAATTAAAAAAAGAATTTTAAACTTGGCTAAAGTTACAAAATATGTACTGGTTTCTTCATTAAAAAAAAATCTCCCCTACTCAAAAAAATAATTTAAAAAAATTACAGTTTTTGTAATTATATTTATAATTACTATCAATAAAGTATAACCTTCACATTATTCGATGAAAGAGATGATAATGTTAAAGGGTTATCAAAATAATCTACAAATTGTACACGATTAAAGTCTTGTACTTGTTTTTCTACTCTGACCTAAATTTTTAGATGACCTAGAAAACTAAAACTAGTTGCCGAAAAAAACAGAATAGTACATATGAAAGGGTACAAAGCCGGATTTTAGTTTTAATTAACCTCTGCCCTTTTAAAAAAGTTTCTTTTAAGACCGATAGATGGCAGCAGTGCTATAATTTAAATTTTTGAAAATACTAAAAGTAGATTCACAAGTGCTAACTATTGCGAACAACAGACGATCACGCCTATTTATAGAAAAATCACCTACTAGTAATTGCAATGGGACTATAAAAAACGGTTTCCCGTCGGGACAACAATTTGCCATTATCCCAACGACGTTGTTTCAACTGTTCATGCGAGAACAATACAGAAACAAACGCACAGGGACAATTATTGCGCGCATTAATTGTCTGTTGAAAATTTAGCTTCTTTATTCTTTAATGGGCTTTTTAGTTAAATATTTATTATATTATTATATAGTTGAAACTAACTCTCTCTGGATCTTGAATTATTCCGTTCCAAAAGCGAATCAATTTCATGTGAAGTAAAACCGATTTTCTGTCATAGTTACCCAAATGAAATGAAATACTGTCATGCAGAATGAAAAAATTCAAATTTGCATTATTGACCACATTTTGTTGAAACTTTTTTGAGCCTGTCCTTGCTTTATCGCCTTTCCGAGTTGCCGGTATGATCCGTCTAATTGTATCTCTTCTTTTCACCTAAATTCCCGAATATGTACTTAATCACTTCAGCGGAACTGCTTTTAACTGTTAACAAACCGAAACTTTAATCAAATTGTTTTTGTATGTGTGTTTACTCTATTTACTAATAAAATTTTTTTCCTCTCTACATCTGTAAGTTGGGGATAACAGCCATTGGTGCTATAAATCTCAATATCGTACTTCTTTCAAATTCAACAGCTTATATTGCTATATGTCCTACTATTCAATAAATTAATTCAAGTCAATCACTTCGAATTTTTCAAAAGTTTGTACAGCAGAGACAAGGATTATAAATTCGTATTCTGAATTTCTATAATTTGATCCCGGAAGTTACATTTTATCTAGTGTTTGAATAACTGCTGTATTATTTTTAAAGATTTCTTAATTTTTATATTACTTTATTTTGAAGAAATAACACACAAAACTTTTAATCAGCATGTCACTCTTAATCATAGTTATATATGACAGATTGGCTAAATATTATTGTGATATAGAATCGATGACTTTCCTTTAAAAAAATATACATAACTATTTAGTTCTGTGTTTCGTTCTTTATTACAAAAGTGTCCATCAGGTTAAAATGATTGGCAATTTATTTTCCTCCAAGACTGGAAGGCCTTATAAAAGAGATAAGATAACGAAAGCTATTTTCAAGTTGCGTTTCATCCATCTTCACTGTTATCAGTTGTTGCTACAGTGAGTTAAGAAAAATAGAAGATTAGATTAAAAATACTTTGGAAAATAAACATCCCAAGAAACTTGTTTTGAAGAATACCAAGATCGAATGAAAATTTGTATTAATTATGGAGGCAAGTGCTGAGAAATATATATTTCACAATAAAAGGAGCGTTGGAATTCTAGGATATGGCAATTTAGGTAAGATAATAATAAAGTAATTAAATATTGAGCATTGATTGAATCATTTTGAAATTTTTGCATTTTCTATGCAAAGAAAAGATATTCATTTGAATATATAAGTGCATTACATCAAATCCATAAAATTTTATAAAAACAATATATTGAAGTTGTTTCTTTTTTTCTCTCTTCTTTTTTATTGGGATTGAAATAAGCTATTTATTATATCTTTATTTAGATCTTCATTATCTTTATTAAGAAAGAATGGATGCAGTTTTGTTTCTTAATTTAAATACATGTGATATTTAAAACTCATTCTTATTGTTATAGAATGTTATAATAATTTTTTAAAAGAATAATAAACAATAGAATTGTATATCATGTTGTTAAGATCCTTTGCTATCAACTTGCTTACTGTAAAATCTGATTACTAGTGTAGTGAAGTTATTTTTTAATGATACTTTTTCATTTATATATATATATATATGTTATGAATATATATATATATATATATATATATGTTCCTGATTTACTTATATCTATTTTTAGGAAAACTGTAATTAACTTTTTTTATTTATTTATAGTGATTATGATTAAAACAGGATGTTTAGATTTATAAATGGATATTTTATTTTATTTATAGGAAAATTCCTAGCTAAGAAGATTAATGAAAGCAATAACTTTGAAATAGCTTTCATATGGAACAGAACAAAAGCTGCATTGGAAGAATGTGTGAATTCCTGTCTGATATTAGACAGCATTGATGACTTTCAAAGTAGAAAGCCTGATATAGTTGTGGAGGTGGCTCATCCATCTGTAACAAAAAAATATGGAAAGCATATTTTGGAATACTGTGATTATATGGTAGGCATCCTTTCCATTAATTATCAGAAAATTAATTTTTATTCATTGTGCAGAAATGTGTTGTAGTTATTATTTGTTTCCCCCCAACTTATTATTGATATTGTTCTCTCTATTACTTATGTTTTATTTATTTAATAATACTGTGTTTTATTTTCTCTTAACTTAATTTTGAATTTCGAGGCAAATAAACCTGCTGGTTAATCATAATATCAGCATTTATATCTAAGAAAACTATAGCTATGACAAAATTTCAGAATTCATTATTAAAATTTCATTATAATAACATTTTCTATAATGCTGATACTTAGTTTTATTACTATAAAATTGATGTCATAGTTATTTTTTATTCAAATTATGCCATTTTTATTATTACAAGTACACATAAAACATTTATGAGTGAAACGCTTTTTTCTTTTATAAATCCATTTTATGACATTTTTTTATATTAAATGAGTTTATTTGATAAAAATGTTGGTAAAATAGATTTATCATTTTAAGTAAAAATTAAAGTTATAAAACTTAGAAGAAAAGTTTAGTAGTTGACAGCAATTCCAAATTTTATTAGCTTGAATAAGCATTATGAACATAAAACACTTGTATTTCCTATTGTAGATTTGAATTTGAAAAATATTTCAGAAATTTCCTTTTTCTTATTTTGAAATATGTGTGAAACTTCTATCATTGCTGCATTTTTTTTATTTATTATTATTTTATTTTTTTGCATTGCAATGAACTATATTGCGAAGCTTTGTTTATATATATATATATATATATATATATATATATATATATATATTTGTTTCTTAAAAATAAATTAGCCCAGTTAAATTAATTCATAATAGTCTTGCTCATTTTATAGATAGAAAAACTTCGTACATGTAGGATAGTATGGTTGACAAAATAATAAATGTCCTCAGCTTTAAGGGACCTTGATTTGAAGCATTGCATTTATATAGGTTACTTTGTAAGTTTGTGAGAAAAAAATATGCATCATTTATTTAAAAAAAAAAAGTCTTAATCATTAATTTAAAAAATAGAAATGAAAAAATCTTCAATATTAAAATACTTGCAATATTCTACATATAAAAACTATTTTGTATAAATTGGTCAATTTTGTGTTATCAACTTTTTTTAATGCCTATCAAGCTATTCATGTTATCACAATTTTTACCTTATATTTGTTTTCAAACCTAAAATCTTATTTGAAGTATTCTATAAGATAAGAAAGATTCAATACTTCAACCAAATATTATTCGACCTGAATATTAATTTTTGAAGAAATAATAGATACTTTTGCCAAAATGAAAAACCAAAATAAAATTTTTAAATTTTTAAAAATATTACTAATTTACAAAAAAATTTAAAAAAAAATATTCTGACAAATAAAAATGATATAAATATTGAATCCTTACACTTTTAAAATATAAGATCTTTTTAAATGAGTTGACAATATCATAAGCAAGAATTATGATAATTGAATACATTTATAACTAAGGATGGTTATTTTGAATGTAATTTTCTAAGGGCTCTAATCTACAATATGTGTAAAGGGTTCTGAATTAACACCAATGAAATATATCAGTTGAGGTTAAACTCTTCTGATTCAATTCTTAGATCAAAAATCACTTTATTTATTGAAAACCTTTTAAATTTTGAAAAATATTTTTGAAGTTTTTATTTTTAAATTTCATTAAGAATTAGCTGTATTGCTTAGTATTATTAATTCTTAGAATGTTTACGGTGTTCTTTCTGTATATGTTTCAGATTGGTTCACCAACTGCATTAAGTGATGAAAACCTTCTAGAAGAATTAACAGCAGCTGCTAAAATAAATGGCTTGTATGTTCCAAGTGGAGCTTTGTGGGGTGGTGAAGATATTAGAAAGATGTCCGATTCTGGAATACTTCAAGTATGTTTATAATACTATCAAGTTGACTAAATTTGATAATGGATATCTCTATGAATTATGGCTGTATATATCTGTACATACATATTGTACTCTGCACTTTTTATGTGTATAAATATGTACACAAATATGTGGTATAACAATCAAAATATTTTCTCGAAATAAAAAGCTTCTAAACAGTAGAATTCCACTGTCCATGGTGAAATCTTATAAAATAATCAATGCCATATCAAGGATAACTTGCACTTGAGGCATAGTATGATTTTTTTTCTCATCACATATTTTATGGAATTAGCTAGTGCCAGTGATATTCAGAAGCTTATAATATTCCTGAAGATATTTGTCCTTTGAAAAGTGACGCAATACTCTGTAGTTTTTAATGTACAGAATCTTCCAAGATTAATGCCTGAAACATCTATTCCTTCCTTGGCACCATGGGATATAGCACCGAGAATTATAATAATATATTCAGAAAAATTTCTTATGTTGTTTGAAAAAAAAATTAAATCATTATTCATTTATTTAGGAAAGAAACATTTTTTTAAAATACTTTTCTGAGCATACATATAGTTCAAGGTTATGCTAAAATTTTTCAGAACAATTTATTATGATCTACAGCGAAAAGAATAATAAAATGAATGGGTTGTATAAATTACAAATTGAAACAAGGTCACAAATGGGATCATTTTATTGATTTTTTTATTAATGGCCTGCATATGTATTGTTTTAAATACTACTGAAATAAGTAAATATTTAATTAAACTTTTGAGTTTTGCAGTCTCTTACTGTCACTATGAAAAAACACCCCAAAAGTTTGAAATTAGAAGGATATTTGAGGGATAAAAATTCTGAAGTTACAAATGAAGCTGTTGTTTTATATCAAGGTATGATAACAAATTCAGTTAACTGATTGCAGTTTTTAAAATGTATTTTGGATTTATATTTCCTTCATGGCTCATATTTTTTTATCTGCAAACAATGACAGTCATTGTACTAAAATATATGTGTAATGTAATAAAAAATTATTTCAAATATTCTTTCATTGTTTTATGCATCCATAAATGAGATTTTAAAATCATTTATGCATCTTTTTCAAATAAATACACATTAAAAATTATTATATTGTGGTGAATCTATAAAGTTATCTTAAGTAATATTTTAAAGCATCTTTATAGTTTTTCCTTTCTGCAATGTTCTTATTGAAATAACATTTTGAGGAAAGTACATAACTTATTTATTGTATTATAAAACTTTTGAGATTTTCATGCTGCTATAACATTCAATTATAAGTATTAATTGTATTTATATATATTTAAGTAAATGAAGTAGCAGTAAAATATGAATATTTCAAAAAATTAATATACATGAAATATTTTATTTTAAAGAAATTTTGAATTCAGAACTTTAAGTATATATATATATATATATATATAATATACATTTGAATCAAAATTGCAAATGTAATTTCATATCCAAGTAGAATTAATAAATGATTTTTTATTCCTTTTCATTTCGTGGAAGTTAATGCTTCCCATTAAAATATGTATTCATTTAGTTTGAATTGTCTTATTAAGAAAATTATTTTTAGACCCAATAAGCCACCAAAATACACTGAAGTGGCAAAAGTCATGGGATGACTGTTAATATCGTGTCGGTCCCCCTTTTGCCCGGCGAAGTGCAACAACTCGACGTGTCATGGAGTCCACAAATCGTTGGAAGGCCTCTGCAAGAATATTGAGCCATGCTGTCTGTATAGACGTCCATAATTGTGAAAGTGTGGATGGTGCAGGAGTTTGGGCACGAACGGACCTTTCGATGATGTCCCATAAATGCTCGATGGGATTCATATCGGGCGATCTAGGTGGCCAGATCATGCGCTGGAATTGTCCAGAATGTTCTTCAAACCAATCGCGAACAGTTCTGGCCCGGTGACATGGCGCATTGTCATCCATAAAAATCCCATCGTTGTGTGGGTACGTGAAGTCCATGAATGGCTGCAAGGGATCTGCAAGCAGCTGAACATAACCATTTCCTGACAATGATCGGTTCAGTTGCACCAGAGGACCGAGTCCATGCCATGTAAAAACAGCCCACACCATTATGCAGCCACCACCAGCTTGAACAGTGCCTTGCTGACAGTTTGGGTCCATGGCTTCGTGGAGTCTGCGCCACACTCGAACTCTACCATCAGCTCGTAACAACTGCAATCGTGACTCATCTGACCACGCCACGGTTTTCCACTAGTCTAGGGGCCAGTCGATATGCTCACGAGCCCAGGAGAGTCGCTGCAGGCGATGTCGTGCTGTCAGCAAAGGCACTCGAGCCGGTCTTCTGCTGTCATAGCCCAAAGAAGACAAATTTCACCGCACAGTCCTATCGGACACGTCCCTCGTACGTCCCAGATTGATTCCTGCAGCTATTTGACGAAGTGTTGCGTGTCTATTAGCATTGACCATTCTACACAGACGTCGGCGGTCTCGGTCGTTAAGCGCAGGTGGTCGCCCACTGCGCTGTCCATGATGGTATGTGATGCCTGAAATTTCATACTTTCGGCACACTCTTGATACTGTGGACCTCGGAATGTTGAATTCACTAACGATATCCGCAATGGAATGACCCATGCGTCTATCTCCAACTAACATTCCACGCTCAAAGTCTGTTAATTCTCGTCGTGCCGCTATAAATCACGAAAACCTGTTCACATGAATAACTTGAACACAAATGAAAGCTCTGGAAAACGAACTGCTCATTTATACTTTTTCGCTGCGATACTACTGCCATCTGTATATTTGCATATTGCTATCCCATGACTTTTGTCACTTCAGTGTATATATAATATTTAATGAATTAAAATCCATACTTTTTTTTAAAAAAATAATCTTCTGTAATTGCTTTTTATTAATATGTATCTTGCGGCTATTTTTGGAGCAAAAATAACTATACTAATTTTTATTAGATTCTTTAATTTTTTGAAATGAAAATAAGTAAGATATATTAGCAAAATAATTTCTACTTTTCTGCATTTTTTGTATATATGTTCTGTTTTAGAATATAGTAGAATCTTTTCACTTAAACTTTGTTTACCTTCTATTTTATTTATTATTCATTCCGATAAATTATTCTATTTATCTGAATGGTAAAAAAAGTTTATTCTAAAATGTGGTATATTATAATTTAATAATTATTGTTATTACTTTATTATTTTGAATTACTAATTATTTTTTTCTTAGTTGGTGTATCATATAATTTTTTAAAAAATAAATAAATCAAGCTTGTTTTGGTTTATAGTTAAAACTTTCTCAACATGGTAAGATTTATTATTGTAGGGTTTGATTTTTGAAAGTTGTATTAATTTTAAAATATACATATCAAAATCTTTATTACTATGAAGTAAAACATATGTTCATTCAAATACTTATGTGTGCACCAGTTTATAATTTCCTTGTTTGTTTTTTTGGCATTATTTTATTCAATTGAGTTGGATTTTCATTCTTTTAGGTTCTGTTCTGGATATTTGTGCATTTGCTCCACATAATACAAATACCATGGCAGCAGCAGCTATAGCTGCTCCAAATTTGGGATTCAAAGGTGTTATAGGATGCTTAGTTTCTGACCCTAAGTAAGATTTTTTTTTCATTTAAAAGTTGTATGTATGAGCATTTTGCATATCCAAATATCATATCATCACATATGTTATGGCATCATGTACTACCTTTTAATTCAGAAAGGAGGTACAAATAAGGATACAGACTTCTTGAATCAAATTAGTTTAATTTTCTGAAAAGTGATTACAAATATAAACACAGGAAGAAGTATCCTAATATAATTCAAAACTCAATTGCAGCAGAACACGAATGATAACTTTATAATAGCATGAATCTCAAATGTTACTTATAATGCAATATCTCAGGTAATAACTTTCTACTTAACTCCAGAGCAGTTATTTTTAATTCATACTTTGGTGAAGAGAGGGATCAATTTTTCTGAAAACTTCCTCCATACTCAAGAACCAAAATTCATAAGGCTTTAAAACCTCGCCTTTCTGGCAACAAATGCAGTCATCATAGATATCCTATGAATGAATGCTGTTGATTCTTTTAAAAATTGAGTTGAATATTTAGATTTAATTTAAGTTTTAATATTTCCAGTTAAAGGCAATTTTTAGCTGAAAGAATTATTGCCTCCATGTGAGCTCAATGCCAGAATTCCACTAAGAATAACTTCTTGTTTAAATTTTATTTTGCTACTGTGTATTAGTGTTTTCGTGTAAAATGAAGTGATGTTAGCTTTCACTCAACCTATTGGTCTTTTCATCAAAAAACTCACTGACTAGAATTTTTGATTTTTCTTTAAAAATATTTTGTTAATAGACAATTGGGGAAAACATTATTCGATTTTTTCTTGAACTTAAAAAGTGTAAGACAAAAGTGATTCAGATAAGTCAAATAAGCCAGATAAGCCAAGTAATAGATAAGCCAAAAGTGATTATATTTTCAGTTTTTTTATGTTCTTTTGTTAAATATTTGCTATGATTATAGTAATATGTTAATATTATATCTTTTAGTAAAAAAGAAACTTATCCATTAAAAATTAAAATGGCATAAAATACCGCTTTTGTAAATTAAATATTCTTGGTATATCCACACAAAAAAGTTTCATTGGATTTGAATGAAATAATAATGAATGAGATTAAATTTTTTGATTGTAGTTAACTGTACCTAGATGAATACACTATTCAGCCTTACCCATTTTTACATCCATCCTGACTTGAAAACCAAGTTTCCTAATTTATAATACATATCCTACTAATGTCCGGGATTTCCAAGGTCGGTAGAGAGTTGGACTCGTATTCTTTAGCTTGAAAGCTCAAACCCCACCGGTCAAAGACTCCCCATGTGTGTGATGGCTAGTGCACATTAAACCTGTCGTGGTTGCAAAGTTCTCCCTGTCGAGAGTAATATCACTGGTGGTACTGGGTCAGAGGTGATCATTCTTTGTTCCAGATCTAAATTACGATCTGTGATTGAATGAGTGAAGTCTGGCTCGTAAAAGGGGTTTGTGACATATGAGACGTAGAAGTAAGACTTCTGCCTTCAGGTGCCAGGGGTCCATACCCTCTGAAGCGGCTGCACCCTTCCTTCCACTATGAAGTGGAACAAGACAACAACAACATATTCTACTGTTGGTTCATCAGATTATTCATTTTTATTGTAGAATTTTTACTTCTTCATATACGAAGTATACAAAGGCAAATTATTATAGTCGTCGAAAAATTTGAACTCCTTTTTACTAATTTACACATTTTAGATTTCCTTAAAACTGAAAAATTTATTTTTAGAATAATGGTTGTCTGTCTGTGAATCTATTAAATCTATTACTTAAAAAACTTAACAAATGAAATTTGTTATATGTTCCTTTATTCCAAATTTGTAGATTCAAATCAAATATGGAACAAAATCTATTCACTGGAAATCTCTCCATCCGGTTGTCTGAATATGAATGAACATCATCCCGAACTACTTTTCATACATACATGTAAACGCTTTAAATCAAACACAAAAGGATTGAATAAATTAAACATGCAATGTAGTGATGAAAATGTAGTTCTGTATCAAATTTTATTTCAATTAGCTGGGAAAAAAGATGTCCAAAATTCATATTTGTTTTTCTGTTTTCCAATTTTATCAAAACGATTAATGGCCTGTATCTCACCTTATCTATTTATAGGTTACCAACAGCATGCCACTAATAATATGCAAGTATATTTATTAGAGAACTAACAGTACCCACACGGCGTTAGCTGTGGCATAACATCCAAGGAAAAAAAATTAATTTTAAACTCGTATCTAGCCTCCACCCAATATATGACATGGGCATGTCACGCAACATCAAATAAACATACAAATATGTTTAGAAATTATCAAAAGTAGCTACAAAATAATTTTTTATAGCATACATTCAGAAATATTTAGACTGTTATAAAGGTAAAAATATGATATGTCCGTAGACAAAACACAAGGGACCATTTCAAGGTTGGATTTTCTCCTTTTCTGTATAATGAGATTTGAATCGCTGTTTAAAATCAGACATAAACAAAGAAATGTATCTCATATGCATAACACTGCTCTGGCTATTTGCACATGTTCAGTTTGAGGTTTTCATGCATGTGCGCATAAGTCAAAACAGCTGTTATAACCCCCCACCCCCTCCATTTTATTTTGATGTGATTTTAAACTATTAAAACCTTCCCCAATAAATGCTCTACAAAATTGGTATAAATATCTCCAATATCCGTTAACTATTTCTCAAGTTCTTGTGGTTCCAACATACAGATCTTTCAGGAGACTTCATTTTATGCTATGTATATTGATATATAAGAATCTTTCAAAGAAAACCACTTTTACTGATTATGCAAGAGATTTAACTGTGTAGAGAAAATGTCGTTCCTTTTAATATTTTAAGGTTTTTTTAATCAGGTGCATATTTATATTTGCATTGTTAACATACACACTTAAATTTAATACTATATTAGTAGCTTGGTTATTTATGTAACAGATGGTAAATTAGTCTCTTTTTTTTCAATCCCTACTATTAGTTCACTCTCTTCC
>JAOUZG010006867.1:299463-313066 GCA_026289955.1 Argiope argentata
ATGGTGAACGAAACCGAAGCGAAAGTAAAATAAAGGAAATCCGGCCTGAAGACTTTGTCAAGGGTCATCATCAGGCAGGGATTCCGAAAATAGGGAAATTTTTTCTGTCAACGCATTTGACTATAGTCCTGAAAAGAAAATCCGCTGATGACCCGAAAAATTGGACTGCGGTCAAATCCGTTGTCAGGAAAAATTTCCCTATTTTTGGAATCCCTGCCTGAGGATGACCCTTGAGAAAGTCTTCAGGCCGGATTTCATTTACTTTACTTTCGTTTCGGTTTTGTTCTCCTTCATTTTCACTTTGATTTCTGTTTCAGTTTATTTCGGTTGCTTTGGTCTATGTTACACTTTATCTTTAGCGGTAGCAGCATGGGCGCTCACTAAATATATATGTATTATTTTAATAATTTTAAAAAAGAATTTTAATCATTTAAAAAAATTATTTTTGTAATATTTTCCTTTTAATAATTTGTAGCAGGTTAGGCACCACAATAATCGAAATTTTCTTCTCTTAAATTTTTTAAAAAAATCTATATTAATAAAAATGGATCTCGAAATGCGTTGCTAAGCGCAAAACTAGAGTTAAGACACGAGGATGGTTCTTATGAAGAGAAAAAATGAAAAAACTTCGAGCAAAATAGTTAAAACGACACTTTTCTTACTTTCACGCCAAAAATCTTTATTTCCTTCCCCCCACACCAACTGAGTAAGATAGCAGGAAGTAATAAATTATGATTTGTTTAGAAAGAATACACCAGGAAACATGGAAAGATTAACGTGGCTCCTAGCCCCGGCAGGGGCTTATCCCCGGTAAATTACAAAATAGGAAGTAGCCTAGCGGTCAGTGAATTGCCGTGATAATTATTAATGAGTCTTAGAACTGTGTGCAACACATGGTCACCGAAGCTGGAGTGAGAGTCTCGGGACGACATCAGGTCTTAAGTAGTGGTAGCTGTTTGTAGAGGAGAACCAATCAGAGAGGCAGGATTGCTGTAGTGGTGGTATTTGCTTTTCTGGATCACAGAGTAGAGACTTTTGGCGTTTAACATGAGTGGGTGAGGTGGTGAGCGTCAGGACTCATAACTATTGATTATTATTAGGGTGAGGGTGTGGGTATACCATTGCCACAAATAAGAGAGAGAAATTGATTTAGGGAATTTAATAATAAGAAAAATTAAGTTTAAATAAGAATATTACGAGGTCTTTTAGTTTTAGGATTAGGGGGGTAGATAGGTATATTAGTGACTGCAACATTTTCAATATTACAAGAATACACCATATCAGTTGGTTTTCATTTATAGATAACGGGATGTTTAAAAAAAAGAAAATAATTGCTTTTATTATTAGTCTGTATGGATATTTAATCCATGCCCGCTCAAAATAAAGTCTGTGCAGGGAAGAAAAAAGAATAACAAAGGGAAAAAAGAGTTTGGAGAAAGAAAAGTAGTGAAGAAAAAAAGGGTAGAAAAGAAAGAAAAGAAGGGTGTGTGTGTGTCACCATTATTTCCTCTGTGAGCGGCATTTTCCAAGCTGTTTTTAAACTTTCGCATCTCTTGAAAACCAATTGTGTCTTTATTTGTTTTGTGGGTTTACATTTATGAAAATTTGAATTTCATTATTCTATAAAAACGTAGAATTTTAGACCTTTCCCTCCAACATTTAAGTAAAATATCAATTCCGGGACAATCATTGCTCGGATAGAAAGAGAAAGATGAGTAGTGCAATGAACAGAACATCTGAAGAAAATAATACTATAAATGAATTATATGATTATCAAAATTTGTTTGGTTTAAAAATATTTTGGTGAAAAATCTGTTATGAGAAACAGCTACATAAAATATATGAAAATTTTAGCGAGCATTAATACTGGCGAACCAACTGATCGCCAAATGCGGCTAGGTGATAATAAAATTAAGGGTTAAAACTTCTATTTTGTATTTGTTGGTCTTATATATAATATAGCAAATTTGTTAACACTAGTAGATCAAACTATTTGATTTGTGGAACATAAACGCAGATGAATTCTTCATTATTATTAGTAGAAATTTATTATAATTTTAAACAAATGAATATTTTAGCGTGTTATTCCTGCCTCATCAGCTCGTTTACACGATTAAGCTTTTTTTTTCCTTTCAGACCTAACCCCAGCAGAAAGGATCATCTGTAGTTGTCCCCGTAGTGATGTTCTATTACTCGATCAAATGAGAGTAGGTATACTTTTTTGAAAAAATGTTATGATTTTTTAAAAACTTTTATGTAATTTCTTTCAAGTCTATAAACATGAGTTTTAGAAGTCTGGTTTTTTTTATTCCCTTTCTAATGTATTAATTTTTAACTATTATTTTCTCGATAACAGTGCACTATTTTTATATTTTCAAAAATTAATTATTATTGAACTGATTAATTTACGTAAATTTTGACTGTGTGGCTGTAGGGCTCAATCTGGTAGCGAGTTTGGAAAAATTGCTCTCAAAGTTAAAAATAATATTTTTTTTTAAAGAAAAATGGCTCTCAAAATCAAAAAGAATATTTTTTAAAAAAAAATTGCCCTCAAAATTGAAAAGAATATATTTTTTAAAAAAAACTGCTCTCAAAGTTAAAAAGAATATATATATTTTAAAAATTTGCCCTCAAAGTTATAAAGAATATTTTTTATAAAAAATTCTGTTCACTACATTAATAGAAATATGTTTTTAATTTTCAATTTGTTTTCATGGAACAACAAGATTTTTTAACTCTAACAATCCTATTATCTAGTTACTGTCTAACGCCAACTCGCGATTTTTAAAAAACTTCTTTTTTTAGTGAACTGAAAAGAAAATTATTTTAGTTTAATTGTTGAATTTTATTTAATTTACGTTTTGGATTTTATTTTCAATTATTATAAATTATATAAAAACTTGAATTGAATTTTAAAAATTACAACCAAGTGCAAGTGAGGCCATTCGAATAGAATTAAATAAAATCAATAAATTTCTAAATAACTCGGCGTATTAACAGTTAAGCTCTGAAAATAGTCAAATAGTCATTTTTATAATATAGTGTGTCATAATAATAAAAAGATTAAAATGAAATCCGCAATGCATATCTCAATGTATCATGTCAGAACATCATTTCTAGAACGGTCAAGCACCACCTGCTCGTGCAAGTTTAATTATATATTTTATTCATTTTTAATGGTTTCATTGAATGTGTCACTTTAGTATTGGAAACGATCCAAAAAAACCTTTTTTCCCTTTTATCGTTTAAAAAAATATCGCATTTCCTATTTATTTCATTTCATATAATCACGTGCTCAAAGTGACGTTTTTCTAGGTTTTATTTGATGTAGTCATTAATTTATTTTTTCAATCGAAGCTTTTGTAAATGAAATGGCAACGCATTACTAAAAGCTGATTTTTTGAGATGCTCCTGCAGATAATAAAGTTTCAATTTTTTTGCCTATGGATTTTTGTTGACGCCAGAAACCTCATTCCCGAAATAACATCATGTTCTGACATGATAAAAATAGTCATTTTTACTAAGAATAAAATTTTTCTAAAAAAATTATATAATAACGCTTTTAAAAATATGAAACTAGACAAGATATACCGAAATTTGTAGAAAATCATAGTGCATTTGTCATTTTTCTTTAATTTTTTTTTGTGATAATTCAACTTTTTGAAACATTAATTAACTATTTTAGTTTTAATTCTACTGTAAATGCAAACTTACCTTTGTCTTTATGATTCACTTTAATACTTTTCAGAAACTGGGTTGTCGTACCACTTCAAACAACGGCCACGTAGCAGACGATTCCCGAATTCTCATCCTAGCCGTGAAACCACCTGTCATTCCTAAAGTCCTCAAGGACGTCGCTGAATTCATAACACCCCAGCATCTGGTTATTTCAGTCGCCATGGGCATCACTACGCGACAAATAGAAAAAGTAAGCCATGAGTTCAAGATGATATTGTGACATTGATTTTGTTAAATTTGATTCCAATCATTTTTAGATTCTGTTAATGTCTCTAATTTGTTGTGACTAATGGCACTTGCCGTGGACAAGCCTCCGCTGATACGATCAGCAAATATTAAGCCTAAGAAATGCGTCTCTTTGTTTTTACACGTAGCTTCATCTAGGGCCAAGTGTTCGACTTAGCTACACACGCGTCGCAACTCTTTTTAGGGGGCGAACTACATTCACGCAAATTCATTAATTCATCTCAAATCGTAATTTAGATCTGCAACAGAGAACGATCACCTCTGACCCAGTACCCCCAGTGGTATAACTCTCGACAAGGAGGACTTTGTGATCACGACAGATTTAACGAGCTCCAGCCGCCACACACTCGGGGAATCTTTTGGCCGGTGAGTTTCGAACTCGTAACCTAAGAAATACGAGTCCAACGCTCTACCCACCAGGCCATCCCGGCCCCTCTTATTTGATAAATGCTAAATCAAATGAATACTTTACGTTTTTACTTTTGCTGATATAAAAAACTATTTATTCCCGAGAATGCTTTTAATATTAATTATTTCTGTGAACCCTTATTAATACCCTTATAATTGTGCGGCGATTGGCTCTCGTTAAATCTGTTCGTGGTCGCAAAGTCCTCCCTGTCGAGAGTAATACCACTGGGGATACTGGGTCAGAGGTGATCGTTCTCTGATCCAGATCAAAATTACGATCTGAAATGTATGAATGAATTTGCGTGAATGAAGTCCGCCTCCTAAAAAGGATCGTGGCGTGTGTGTAGTTAACTCGTACTCTTGGCCCCAGATGGCGCTACTTGTAAAATCTAGAGGCGCATTTCTTAGGCTTAAAATCTGCTGATTGTATCAGCGGGGGCTTACCCATGGCAAGTGGCATTAGTCACAACACAACACACAACTTTTTTATAGCATTTCATTCGTATTTAATTAATTGCATATCACAATGATAACATTAGCCCTCTATGGGTCAAATTTTTTGCTTTAACTCAAAAAAAAATGTGGGAACGAAAAATTAGAAATTATAAACCTATATATGCAAATGAAAACAAATTTTGGTGTTTAAACAATTTTATTGCGTTATAATCATTATGTGTCTTTCAAGTCACAACGGCCTATAAGATTTGCACTTCTGTGTATTGTCCTTTAGCGGATAGCGCTAGATCTGAACTCCCAATCTTATTGTTAGTAGCCGAGAAACATACCGATCGGACAAAAGGGACCCTTCAGCTCGAAGGAAGTTATCTGGCTTATATAGATTTCACCACATACTCTTCCACCAGTGAGTCGGTGGTTAGACGAGCGATACATATGTGAGGTTTTGTTGGTGATGTTAACAGTTTCGTATTTAATGCGCTTTTCGGTCTTGTAGTTGTCGATAAAGGGCGCCACGACAGTTGAACGAAGCTGCGTAAGAAGGTTGCTTTTATCCAAGGCTGCCAGGTTCAACATTGTGGCGGTAGCGGATAACACCCATCTTATGGTTAGTGGTCCGATCAAGCAAAAGGGACCCTTCAGCTCGAAGGAAGTTATCTGGCTAATATAGCATTCACCACAGTATAACAGCTTATATGTGAAAGTCCTTAAAACAATTTACATTTGGTGTAAGGCATAAATGTACATGCATCCATAAACTATAGTTTGGTAATCACTGACAAAAGCTTAAATAATTTCAATTGGATCAGATGGTTTAGCGTAGTTTTACGTCCAACAGTTTGCACAGCAATTATTTTGCTATTTCGGGTTGATGAGCCTAGCAATGGTCATGAATACTAGTATTGGTTGTGTTTGCAACTCATAGAGTTAAAATTTATGCGCCATCTCATGAAAAAAAAACTATAATTATTTTTTAAAATGTCGATAAATTAAAATGTGACCTGAAAGTTACACGGGCTCATAGTGGGTTAATTTAGTTATGCCAACTAGCATTTAACTCAAATAAGGATGACACCCACACGCATTCACTTGCACAGCCTCTTTTTACAAGGAGGCATATTCACAAACCTTACAGATAGAAAAAAATATATAGATGTCTTGTACTTTCAACCGAAATGAAAATTGACGAAATTAGATAAGAGTTTGAGACTGGGAGAGTTCTCTTAAATTCTTTTATTTTGGCTACTTTGGAAATGATTCCTTGAATATGTAACATTCCCTAGTCTGACTGAGCATAAAGAAGACAGCATTAATTTTTTTTTTAAAAAAAAGCCTCTTTATTACGAGTTTTATTAAATCAATTCCTCTCGGCAAGCTGAATTTCTTTATATCTGAATTGCTATCTTGCAATGTACGATATTGAGGTTAGAAACAGTCAATATTAGGCCTTGAAAATCATTTTTTAGCCTCTAACTTCTAAAATATTACAGTTATCGAAAAAAAACTTTGAATCGAAAGTTGTTCGTCTTAATAAGGCGCTTATTTGACAAATTGGATTGGTTTTTTTCTATCTTCAATATTAATAAAATTATAGCGACATGAAAATTTCACCACCCCTCCTCTTCACCATTTATTTATATTACTTTTGAACGAAAGGTGGTTTTGAGTTCTAGTGACCATAATGGGTGAAGAACTGAAAAAATTTCCCAATGTTCTGTCATGTGAACCTTTACAATATATAGTGTTACGATACGAATCTCCTATTATTTGATCCGATCGACTTAAGACCAACATTGAATATCATGTTGTAATGACTTGATCCTGGTCGATCAAATAAACAGGTAGCGTTTAAACATTAATGTTTTATTTACAGCTTTATACAATAATAAAAACCAACAACACGTCCTCTAGGTTAATAAGCTGGGAAATATTTACGTCTGGGATTATAGTTCCCCAACTATCACAAGGAAAACTAACAGGTTGTTAGCGTATCCAGCTACTGCAGTAGCTCGAGAGATCTACGGATTATTTCCGGTAGATCGTTAATCAATAAACTCGAGATCACGTGGTATCTATTCAACTGTCCAGCTGTTCAGCTCAGCTCGGATCAGCTCCCCCATCGTATCTTCCTTTCAAAAAATTTCATTTTAACCTCGTCAAACCCCGCATCTTAGGTTCGCATTGGTGCGCTGGAGATGCCGATCATCCAATAATTCTTCAGAAATATTCCCAATGGTCAGCAGTTAACCGTGGGAATATTTTCTACTCATCCAAGCCGTTAACAGAATCTTCACAATAGGGATATATTCATGAAGGGAGGTTTTCATACTTCTTTCTTCAAAGGTCCGTAAACGCATGTGCAGTTCATTATCGGAACTTTATTCCAGTTCTCGTGGTCCATAGAAGAAATAGCTACATTTGGTGTTTTGACACGGGTTCCTTCGTCAAAGAGCCGCAAACACATGCGAGCTCCATTATTTGATTCTATCCAAGTCCAAAGGGTAACATCAAAGCGGGAGAACACAATTCGCAATAAAGGAAAGAATCCTCTCACCGCTGGCCAGAAGTAACAATGTTCGAACATGTGTCTCTTCAAAGGGAGATTAGTTTTATGACTTCTTTATAATGTCAATGAGGATGATGACGTGTCCGCTTTACAACGGAAGGATGGGTGCAGTCGTTTCAGAGCGTATGGACCCCTGAACGCTCGAGAGCAGAAGTCTAACTTCTAGCTCATATGATGATGACACACACTCACCAAATTTGCTTGCTTTTTACAGAGGGGGGGGGCACATTTATACATTTCACATATAGAACACAGAAGAACAACCATGCCCTGACTAAGACTCGAACCCGGGACCCCCAGATCACGAGGAAAACGCTCTACCTCTGTGCCGGCTATCATGTCAATGCGACTTCAAAAGGGCATATCATCGCAACTCATAATTTGAAATTCTTTTCTGAAGTAAACCTTTTAAGAATCCAATCAATGTCATATTTTCAGCTAAGAAATGTTTCTTTTTCAGGCTCTGCCACCCAAATCCCGAGTGATTCGTGTCATGCCCAACACCCCCGCTCTGGTACGAGAAGGAGCCTCTGTCTTCTCTTGTGGCAGCAACACCCTGGAAGAGGATGCGGGGACTGCGCATCGAATATTCGAATCCGTTGGAATTTGCGACCAGATAGAGGAAAATTTGCTGGATGCTGTCACTGGCCTGAGTGGCAGTGGACCCGCTTATGTGAGTTTTCCGTTTAAAGTCTTGCTTCTGTTGTTATTTTACTAAGATGATTGATTAATGGTAAATTTGCTAATTTATGAGAATTAGTGTAAAGAAGCAATTGTCAGTTTTTTTTTAATATTTGAATCTACCATCTAATGAGTACACCATTAATAAGCAGCTAATAGTATCATAGTACAAATCGAGTTACTTATACCTGTTAATTCATGTATTTATTTATTTTTAACAATGAAGGCATATTTTTTACGTTAGGACGATTATTTCTTCTTGTTGAAATTTCAATACTCGAAACGGTGAAAGGAAAAAAATCAATCCTGATTCAAATTCCTCAAATTTACAAAATCTTTTTAAACTTGTATATGTATTATTCTTCTATATTCGTTCAAATTTAAAATAAATCTGCAAACAATAAAGAGAAACTGATACAACATTGCCACTACATTCAATGCTTTGATCTATCTTTGTCGAATCAATTAATATTTTTAAATCGTATTTTGAATTTATACTATTGTTACGAATGGGCGAGCACCGCGGAGTGACCCGAGATTGGCGACGACGTCGAAGAGTTTCGCCTAAGCCGGGTTGGTTTGGCGAAAGGAATAGTCTGGTAGCCGATGGATCTCTCACGGTGTTTTCTGAAGTTTCACGTGCTTTTGGGCTCTCGCTCGCTCGGCTATATAAGGGGCAGGTTGCCGTAGTTTCGGCAGTTTCCTCTCGGAAGAGAAGCGTCTCGCTGGACTAACGGATTACTTTTCTCGCTTGTTATTAGTGCACTGTGTTTACGTTTACTGTTAACGTTATATTATTGAGCTAGCTGTGACTTCCTGTTTACTGTGCTATACGATAGCTATTTTGCAAACTGTGTTTATCGTGCGTAAGACTTGCATTTACGCTGTAAGTGACTGTTGACTACTTAATTGTGTTCATCTGAAGTTTTACTTTATCGAGTCATCCTGTAAATAGCTGTAAATAAATTTGTTTGTGCCGTCCTCAAGTAAAGTCCATTCAATCCGAACCCGCTACGCTAAAAACGTATCAATATTTTTCTTCTTGCCATCTCATTTTTTTTTCGTGCCTTTACTTGTCTTTTTTCTTTCTTTCTGGTACATGAAATATACAAGGAGAAAGTATTGTAATCAACTAAAATTCGATTTGACAATTTGACTAACTTTCCTATTTCAGATAAATCAGTATCATAAAAATACATTTTTTAAAATTATGTTTTTCTGTTTGCGAAGACGATAAAATACCTTGGGGTATAAAAGTGATATATTTATATCATATTTATAGATGATTGTTAAATTTAAAAGGACATTCAGAATAAATCTATTTATTCGGATGTTCGAGTACACGATAATTCCAAAGCGTAAAGAGCTAGAAATATAAAATTGAATAAATATTTTTAGCATTAATATTGCTGATATGTACTAAATTCAGAACTAAATCCGTCATGTTGACTAAACCCTTTTATATCATCAAACGTTAATTTTACACCTCTTACCTTTGGATTGATTGGGATTTTTTTTATAACAAACCACATCTGCTCATGATATGGAAAGATTACTGGCCGTGTTGTTCATGCTTTATTTTCTGTACATTTCGTATTATTGGCTTTATAGATGAGATTTACGTTATGCAAAAATCCCATGGAGCCCCAGTTCAATAATGAGCGGTAAACCATTTCCGGTTTGGAATACGCCATCTACATTTTTCGAATGTCAACATTTATTAAAAGTCAAATTATCAACCTAAGTTTCTTCAGTATAAGTTATTAGTTTATTTGCTTTATCTTTTTATGGTTCTCAAATATCGAATTCTCTTTAAAATTATCTTCTCAGGTTGAGCTAGTAATTTCTGTTAATTCCGATATCTTTTCAATATAAAGCCAATTTTATGTAGAATATTCCTTAAATATTCCTTTCTCCACTTAAGGTGACCAAGGACCTTTAAAGTGACTTTTTATAATTTTCACCCTACCAATTTGAAATTTTGCAGACATTAAGAGTAACACTATAGGAGATGACACTCAAAAATTTTAAAGCATTATATTAATTTATTTATGAGTTAGGGAGATGTTAAAACAATATAATATTAGTGATAAATAACGTTAATGAAAAATGTTCCATGCGTTCTAAATTTGTTCGAAAGCACTCCAATTTTTATTATTACTTTCTCTAATCCTTTTGAAACCAAAGTTGGGATTAATCTTGAAGTTTGAGTACGAAATATCAAAATTAACGATTGTAATATCACAAAACTACTTAAACTTTTTTTAAAAAAATTCATAGTTTCAAGTTTTCATATTGTTTAATTTTGATATTTCACACTCAAACTTAAAAACTAATCCAACTTTTGTTCCAAAAGGGTAAGAGTAAGTAATTATAAAAATTGGAGCGCTTATACAACAAATTTGGAGCAACTGGAACATTTTTCAATGACGCTATTTATAGCTATTAAATATTATATTATAGTAATATAATATTGTTACCTTTTTAGCGTAGCGGGTTCGGATTGAATGGACTTTACTTGAGCACAGCACAAACAAATTTATTTACATCTATTTACTGGATGACTTGACAAAGTAAAACTTCATATAAAAAAACAATCCAGCAATAATCAGTCACTTACAGCGTAAATGCAAACCTTACGCACAATAAAAATAGACTGCAAAGCAGCTATCGTATAGCACAGATAATAGTAAGTCACAGCGAGCTCAATAACACAACGTTAACGACAAATGTAAGCACAGCTCCCTAATAACAAGAGAGAAAAGTAATCGGCTCGTCCAGCAAGACGCATCTGTTCCGAGAGGGAACTCTCAACTAACTAACTGACTGGCAGGTTACGGCAACCCGTCCTGCCAGTCTACTGAATGCGCCCCGACTGAGCCGACTTAAATATATATATATCCGACTGAGTGCGGGCCCAAATGCACGCGAAGCAACTCGCCATTTCATGAAGGATCCGGCGGCTACCAGACTATTCCTTTCGCCAAACCAACTTGGCTGGCGCGAAAATCCTTGTGAAGTGTCGCCAACGTTTTCTACTTGGCGCACGTTTCGCCCGTTTGTAACAGTATTTAACACCCTAACTCATAAATAAATGAATATAAAGCTTTAAAATTCTGTGCATTGCTAAGGTGAAAATTGCAAAAATCCATTTTAATCATACCTGGTCGCCTTAATGACCATTGTTTCTTTCAAAACTGGAAGCAGTTTATTTAGAGGTGGAATTTTTCTAGCGTTGATATACAAATAACGCACAGTTTATCATTTTTAATGTTCCAATCGAATTCCTCAATTAATGTTTTTTAATCACTTCAAAAAGTGAACACCCCTTTTCACTTTTTATTTAAGTGGAACAAAAGTTGACTGAAGTTCATCTCTTGCTTCCCATCGTATATTTTTAATGGTGCTAATAGGAACGCCAGGAATTTGACTGGCATGTTTCGAAGAAAGTGTGGAAAGAATCAGGGCCCAACCTAGCCTAGCTGGGGCCCGGAACAAAAATTTCTTTGGGCCCCCCTCTGCTTTACTACATCAGTAATGAAAAACAATTATTTAAAAAAGAAAACCCAAAATAAAATTTCTATTCGATTCGGGGGCCTCTATTTATGTGAGGGCCCGGGGCAACTGCCCCGTATGCCCCTGCCTTAGTCAGGCTCTGGCAAGAATAAATAATTCTCCATACCACTCTAGAAGAATTTTTTATCATTTTCACTAGCCATCTCAATACGAAATTTCGAGTTAAAATAAAATACTTTTAGAAATGGCACAACATTCAAATATTGAATTAAAAAGTATCTAATAGTGGAAATCCAAGATAAAGGTAAATACCGGAGATACGCTCGTCGTACGGCATCTCACCCCTTAACGAAGTGGAATCGTCAAAATGTGGTCGTCTCAGAAACTGTTGTCAAACATGCAATTGTATACAAGGTCGAAACAAGACAGATCAGACAGTTAAATACAATCAACGCGCTTTTAAAACAATTACTCATTTTAATTAACCCTTTGCACTCCAATGGCGACATTCAAGATTGTTCACCATTTTGACTTTTTATTTATTTATTTTTCAAATTTTATTGTTAAAAGCCTACATAAGGGTTAAGAGATTTAGATTTTTTTTCAAAGAAATTAGACTTAAAAGAATTATGTATATTGTTACAAGCGGGTGAACGCTCGACGGAGATAACAATGGCGACGCTTCACAAGGAGCTTCGCTCCAGCCAAGTTGATTTGACTAGGGGAATATTCTGGTAGTCCCCAGACGGTCCATGGTGCTCCACGTTGCTCCGCGTGCTTGCTCGCTCGGCTATATAAGGGACGGGTTGTCGTAGTTTCAGCAGTTAGTTTCTCTCGGAAGAGTAGCAACTCGTTGTAGCGAGCGGATTACTTTTCTCGCTTTTGTTATTAGTGAGCTGTGTTTACATTTACTGTTAACATTGTATAACTGAGCTCGCTGTGATTTACTGTTTGCTGTGCTATACGATAGCTGTTTTGCAGTCTGTGTTTATTGTGCATGAGGCTTGTATTTACGCTGTGAGTGACTGTTGACTGCTGGATTGTGTTTATCTGAAATTTTCCTTTCTCAAGTCATCCTGTAAATAGCTGCAAATAAATTTGTTTGTGCCGTCCTCAAGTAAAGTCCATTCAATCCGAACCCGCTACGCTAAAAACGTAACAATATTTATATTTCATAGCAGTAAACAAATCTTTGTATTAGGTGAATAATTTTGCATCTAATTATTTTATTAATTATTTCTAATTATTTTTTATTAGGTGAATAATTAATTATTACATCTGAGGATTCAAACACCAGTAGTTCTGTTATTCGTTATATGAGCTAAAACTGATTCATTATATGTCAAAGGATTGAAAACAATAGGCTAAAACTGTAGAAAACAAATAAGCATCTGTTACCATGAGATAATATTTTTTTACTAAATTTTAAATAAATGCAGCAAATGAAATTCCAATATCATCTTTTAAAATGCATTGTATAACTATGTCCATTATACATCTACTATTTTTTTCTAGAATCTTTCAATATTTCAACTAGTAAGAAAAAGATGAACTTGCTTCAAAACCCAGTACTTCATACTTTCTCGTATACACTGAAGTGACAAAAGTCATGGGATAGCAGTATGCAAACATACAGATGGCAGTAGTATCGCAGCGAAAAAGTATAAATGCGCAGTTCGTTTTCCAGAGCTTTCATTTGTGTTCAAGTTATTCATGTGAACAGGTTTTTCCTGATTTATGGCGGCACGACGAGAATTAACAGACTCTGAACGTGGAACGTTAGTTGGAGCTAGACGCATGGGTCATTCCATTGCGGATATCGTTAGTAAATTCAACATTCCGAGATCCACAGTATCAAGAGTGTGCCGAGAGTATGAAATTTCAGGCATCACATTCCATCATGGACAGCGCAGTGGGCGACCACCTGCACTTAACGACCGAGACTGCCGACGTCTGTGTAGAATGGTCAATGTTAATAGACACGCAACACTT
>JAOUZG010006867.1:313466-389071 GCA_026289955.1 Argiope argentata
CAGGCATTAAGAGTAACACTATTGGAGATGACGCACAAAATTTTAAAGCATTATATTAATTTATTTATGAGTTAGGGGGTTTAATATAATATAATATTAGCGATAAATAACGTTAATGAAAAATGCTCCAGGCGCTCCAAATTTGTTCGAAAGCACTCCAATTTTTATCATCACTTACTCTAATCCTTTTGGAACAAAAGTTGGCCGTAATCTTGAAGTATGAGAACAGAATATCAAAATTAATCAATATAATAACTCAAAACTACTTAAATGTTTTTAAAAAAATCAGTAATTTAGAGTTATTACATTGGTTAATTTTGACATTTCGTACTCAAACTTCAAGATTAATCCGAACTTTTGTTCCAAAAGGGTTAGAGTAAGTAATAATAAAATTGGAGTGCTGTCGAACAGATTTGGAGCGCTTGGGACATTTTTCATTAACGTAATTTATCGCTAATATTATATTACATTAAACCCCCTAACTCATAAATAAATGAATACAATGCTTTAAAATTTTGTGTGTCATCTCCTCTGGTGTTATTCTTAATGCCTGTAACATTTCAAATTGCTAAGGTGAAAATTTCAAAAAGTCATTTTTAAAGGTCTCTGCTCTTCAAAGACGACTGGTTAAGGAATAAAATCTTGAATCTTAAAGGGACCTTGTGTTTTCTCCTCAGGGGTCAGCCAAGATGGTTTTGGAGACCGGCAAGCATCCGGGGTCTCTGAAGGACGACGTGTGCTCGCCGGCGGGCACTTCCATCCAGGCCGTGCACCAGCTGGAAAAAATCGGATTCAGATCTGCTCTCATCACCGCCGTTGAAGCGGCGACCATCCGATCCAAAGAGACTGGAGGACTCTTTTAAAAAACGACGTATCACCGATTACTTCTCTGTAAATTATATTTGGTTTTACATGTCTTATATATATAAAGATATATTTTAACACTTTTGTAGTATTTTCTTTCTTTAATTTTTCATCTATAGCTATGTAGAGGCTGTATTTACATATTTTCTTCCCTTTTTTTATTTATTTAACTTGATTTGCTTCCTGTTGTAAACTTAGAAACTTCTAATCGATTTTTCAGATTTCATATACTTTTAAATTTGCCACAACAATGCAATTTTTTTAAAAAATTAAGTTAATTGATTGATAAATAATTAATTAGTTTAATGAAACTGGTATTTCTACAAGGATCACTCAATCAGGTAATGAATTTAGGGGAAATTTTAAAAAATTAGTATTATTAAGCTATAAGCTAAAGATAAAAAGGCAAGAAAACATTTAAAATAAAAAAATTATTTTTTAAGATACTGATCAAAATATACATTAAATAGTTTAATTTTATTGAATTTTCTTTTTTTCATAAGAATTACATACGCATTTTGGCACCTCAAAAATAACGCCTTCTTATATTTCTAATCGATACAAAATAAAAATTTTATTTTTTAAAATGCTGATCAAAATATACATTAAATATTTTAATTTTATTGAATTTTCTTTTTTCATAAGAAGTACATACACCTTTTAGCATCTCAAAAATAACACCTTTCTAATATTTCTAATCGATACAAAATAAAAATTTTATTTTTTAAAATGCTGATCAAAATATACATTAAATTTTATTGAACTTTCTTTTTTCATAAGAAGTACATACACATTTTGGCACCTCAAAAATTACACCTTTCTTATATTTCTAATCGATACAAAATAAAAATTTTATTTTTTAAAATGCTGATCAAAATATACATTAAATAGTTTAATTTTATTGAATGTTCTTTTTTCATAAGAAGCACATACGCATTTTGGTACCTCAAAAATAACATTTTATATTTCTAACCGATACAATACATTTTAAGTCAAGGTTCTTTGTATAATCATAAAAAACAAGAATGCAATTTAGATCCTTTGCCTTTGATTAATTTCATTAAGATTTAGACTGGTGAAATGGCATTGACATTGGAAGGAGTGATTTTAGGCTAAAAAGTAAATTTCCTTGAAAAATCTGCTGTTAAATGGTTTCGGCTTACATCAATCCGATGCTTTGGTGGTTTAGAGAGGTAGCTCATGGATCAGAATGTCGGCTCTGGTATCGTACTCTTCATCTAACTTCAGTTCAGAATGATGAGATCCGTCCCAAAATAACCCTCATGTTGCTTCGAAACGGAATTTAAATGTGTCCAAACTAACTTCAACGAATTTGGATCAAAATGAAATAAAGATCTTTTGTTGTAAAATTCACATACTAATATTTTTCAATCTAGTTTTTTCAGCTATTACTTTTTCGAAAGTATTATTCAAAAAGAGAACATTACAACCTTCAAAAAATTCGAATTCAACATTTTAACTATTATTTTATTTATCACTTCACCCAAAGTCTAGAAATGCACATTTTTGGAAATATGTCTATCAGTTGTTGTTGTTTCTAATGGCACTTGTCATAGACAAGCCCCCCGCTGATACAGCAGTAAATTTAAACCGAAAGAAGCGCCTCTTGTTTTTGAAAAAGCGCCAATTAGGGCCAAGAATACGACTTAGCTAAATACTCACCACATTCGCTTGCACAATCACTTTTTTCAGGGGTCACATTCACACATCTCACAGATAGCACACGGAAGAACAACCATGCCCAAACCGGGATTCGAACCCGGGACTCCCAGAACAAGAGGAAAACGCGTTACCTCTGTGCCGGAAAGCCGGCATTATGTATCTGCCTATAAGTATGATAACTCGAAAGCATTTGAGCTAAATGGATAAAATTTACTAAACGAACTTAATACCGGATTTACACTCGGCAAGTTATAAGACGGTTAGTAGGTAGCGCATGCGCAGAAAGGTACTGATTTACGATTGCCACAATTTCTTAAGTTTGATTCAGGCATTCCATTATTGGCTGTATATTGCCTTTTTGGCTTACCTGAGTTTTTTTTTCCTACTTCGTATCACTTTAAAATGATGGATATTCAATCAAAGAAACATGGTAAAATTTAAATAACATGTCAAAATACCTAAATTTGAAAAACTATAGAAAAGAAATGGGAAATAAAACTTTAAAAAAAAACTCGCATCACAAAGAACAAAGATAAAAAAAAAATGTGAATTAATTTATGGTAAGCGATCGATTTGTTCAAGCCCCCCCCCCTCCAAAAAAATGCCAAATTCAACAAAGGCGTGCAGTAAAGAAAAAAAATACAATGCAACGGAATGCTGTTGTCCTCTCTGATAAGAAAATAATTATCTATGCTACTATTATAAATGTGAAAGTTTGGATGGATGATGTTACTCAATAACGCCAGAACGGCTGTATGAAAATGGAAGAAATTTAGCGCAGAGGCAGATTGTAATCCAGAATAGAACATAGGCTACTATTTATTCCGGTTGATTGAGTGGTTAATTTTTTTATGAATTAAAAGCTAATTTTCTTTCCAAAAATCTTCATTTCTCTACCGCCAACTGAGTAAGGCTTAACATGTTTTCGACCGAGTTTGATGCGTTTAAAATTAACATTATTAATTAATAGGTATTCCGGATTCCTTCTGAAGTACTTTTGAATTAAATAATGGTACTTTTCCGTTAGCCGAAAGCAAGCGAAAAATCGAAAAAGAAATTTGGCGAAATTCTACATTATTTGGCGATTTTTCGCTTGTACCCAGCTAACGGGAAAATACCAAAATAAAACATAATAAAGGAAATTGAAAATTTCTGATCTGTATTGCCCTAATTGGCGTTGAATTGGTATACACAGTTTGTTCTTGATTTGGTTTCGGCCTGATAAATCAGAAAAACGATTTTGAATAATTGGTTTGCGGTTTTGTTTTATTTCAGATACTCATTGTAAGAAAATTGTTTTTAAATTAGTTGTTTGGGTTATGCTTTGATGTACAACTTTTCGGTGCTATGCGTGGCTGGTAATTTTTCAGCAACGCTTTGTTTGGGTTTACTTTTCCATCATTTTTTATGCAATTTAATTCGATCTTTCCTGTTCATTTGCCTTGATTTTTCCTTGCTGTATGTTCCTTGCTGTATTCTTTTGGTCTACTTTCATTATTTCGGATTTTTTTTTAATGCATTCCATTTTTTGCATTTATTGATTTTTCCCCCATATTTCAGTTAATTTCCTGTAGCTTTCATCGAAACCTTACGATTAAAAACGCTATTACAGCCTTTCGCGCCACATTCGTCAATTTCACTAAAATTTGGCGAAAATTATTTTCAACAGCACCTAATGATACGATTTAATAACATTTTACATTGTGAAGACTTCCAGTTCTCATACATACACATCAAAATTTCCACGCATACGAAGTCGCGGGTAAAAGCTATTTTATAATAAAGGAAACGAATATTTTATCAATGTGACAAGTTTTGTGCTTAGTTCCATAAGAAAACCTCTATGCATTAAATTATATAGAACCTTTTCTTATTAATCTATAGGCTCAAAAATTAAATCATACTTCGCATCGAATTGCATTTATTTAATTTGTAGCGTTTTTGAACTGTCAAATTCACGAGTAATTATTGGATTAATATAAATTATCATACGATAACTCAATGGTAGGCTTTAAAGTGAACACAAAATAGATGACACTACAATACTGTCTGTGCTTCTATTCTTACAAAAGGGTTTGAAAAATATAAGGTATTGGGATTTATAGCTACAATGGCTTTTATTCCCGGTTTCCAGAAGTTAATATTTAAAAAATTTTGTCAATAAACAATAAAACACACGCACAAAAAAACAAATTGGAGTTTCACTCAGTTAACAGTTAAAAGCAGTTCAACAGGTGCACTTTAGTACATATTCGGGAGTTCCAATGAAGAGCAGATGTAAAAGAAGACGGAGCATTCTCGCAACACAGAGTGGTGAAAAAGGGACGAGTCACAAAGCAAGGTCACAACTGGATGAGGTCGAATAACTTAGTAGATGTTGAAGTGCTTCATCACTTGAAGAGAAGTTCGTAGATTAGTCTTGTTATCAGTAATTTTGCACAACACGTTTTTGAAAGAGGTATCTTGTTTATCTAACTGGAGAAAATTCCACAATTTGTCTCTATAGTATGTATATTTTTTGCACGAGAGAAGTATGTGTTCAATATCATTGATTCTATTATACAAAGGGGTTACTATCCAGCATCGGTATGGAAGCAGCTCAACCATAGAGCTGGTATATAATCTCTATAGTATACCAACTCTATGAGCTCAACCCCCACAACATTTTCATGTCCATTTCTGAATATTGTTAGCTATTTTGAATATATTACAATATAGCGAATATTATTTTACAATAAAATGATAATTTTATTTTACATCTTTTGTTAATAAAATTATTGGCAACGTAAACAAATATAGACGATGTGCAAAGTTATCTTAAGGTGCCGTGAAACAAATTCATACAACAAAATAATTATTTACTATATTTCAATATTTTTTACCTTGCCTAAATTTATAAAGGATATATAAAACACATTTTAATTAAAATTATTTTTTATTAAAATAACAGTTAATCTGTCAAATAATCATTAATAAATCAAATAAAATACTGAATAAAAGAAACTATTGAACTTTCGCTTGAACTTGAAAGATAAAAGTTATTGGGATTTATGGCTGCAATGACTGTTATGCCCGGTTTAACAATGTTAAGGGCTAAAAATTCTTGTCAAAAAACAAGAGAACACTCGCACAAAAAATAAATTGGAATTTCGTAAAAGAAACTATTAAATACAATGAGTACATTACGTGAATTTCTTTAATAAAATGTATGATGTTTGCTTCTTTTTTTACATGCTTTTAATCAAATTCATTCACAATATTTTCTTGATTTAGTGTTTTGGCTATTTCGATTTTGATGGTTAAATTGATTAAATAAATTGCTTTCCGCTAATGTTAAATTGCGAAAAAAAATGTTTTTAATTGTGAGAAATATTTTTCTGCAAATATTATTATAATTGGGGCGTTAATTCAATTTTCAGAACAGAAAAAAATTGAATACCCTTTATATAAATTATTTTTAAATATATATTGCAATATTATTGTGATCTTACAAGTTAACTGCTTAACAGTTTTATTTTCTTTACTATCTAATAAGATGACACCTTCTATTTTGGGAATATTTTCTCATTTTGATTCAAATGGAAATCCATTGAATACTTGACTTATCTACGTATTCGAAGTCATTTTACTATTGAATTATAACTGTCATGAATGGTTTATTTTTTGTTTATAGCTACTAAATTCGATAAATCGTTGCACGAACGGTATATGGGCAAAGCAGTTAAGTGATTAAAACTGATAATAGATTTTGATTTCATTAAGCCTTACAGAGTAAGATTGAAGGCTTTTGAATTGCTGCGAAGACAGTTTTCAGTCCATTTATTAAAAAATCTGTATGTTGTCTCATGTTTATCAAAATTCCGGATGTTTTCTTAAAAGGAAAAAGGGGAAAAGCAATTTGAAGTAAAACTGGACCTATGTAGTTGGGATAGAGAAATTTAAAGATTATCCCTGAATTATAAAAGTTACATGTGGACAAATAGCGGAATGATATTCAAATATAACTATAGTCGGATAAAAAAACAGATAATAAATGTAAATCATTTGTAAACCAAAAACAGAAAACCTTTTCTAAAATCAGTCAATGGCTCAATATATGTGCCGTTCTCCACTCGCTTTCCCCTTGGGACGGTCTTAAAGGCATATATTATGTTTTGAATTACTGGAAAACATATAGATTACATGTTGATTTAGTCCAAAACTTTTTTATACATATAGAGAAGTAGTAATTAAACCATAAGACAAATTTTATCTATTCGTATACCATAAGCCGTATTCCATCGTTGTATTTCTGAGTTAGTGTATTCATATGATCATGAATGGTTACACAAATTTCCCATACACAAAGTTTCATGCAAAATTTTGAATTAAAAAGTAAATCTACAATTTTAGTGTAAAGACCGTATACCGAATGTCTCCTATCCATTCTCTAGATTTTTGATTCTATTGTTCAAAGTTCTACTGATTAATACGCAAGCAGAATTCCAAAATTTTTACCATTAACTCAATGGAGCACTTACTGCATTCGTAAAAACCTCATAGTTAATAATTTTTTGGCAATTAAAGTAGATATCATTTGCCCTGATGAGCTTTAAATCTGTCTGGATCATACATTATTTTCTGCTAATATGGCTTGGTAACATATCAATCAATATCTATTAAATACCAGACTGGCAAAGAATGCAGTAGCAAATAATATGTTGATGTCTGTACATCAGTCTTTGAGAAAACCATAGACACTAAATGACAATAAGTTTATGCCTTCAAGATATAATGATGAAACAGAAAAATACAATGTCATGGAATCTTTATTAATTAGTCATTGATGACATGAGAGGGAAAGTATAAAAATAATATTATACCCAGTGTTTCTTAAGGCCCTATCACACGGCGAAACTTTCGTCGATAGTTGTCGATTTGTGCCCTCTGGTAACCGGTCAAGCAAGTTTTCCGTCATCGTCAACTTTTTCTAACCTGCTTGAAAATGTCCACGATAGTGAGGGAAATATTGTTTACAAACGAAATTCAACCAATCATGTGAAACTTTTCTGTGACGTAGTGTGCCAAGAAAGGGATCGGTTGGCGCTACAATAATATTGAAAAAGCGTGCATTTAATGTTACGTATTGCTAAATACTAAAAATAGTTTCGACAGAATGAAAAAAGCGAAGTAAAACTACGGTATCTTTTCTCCATTCTGTGGAACAACTTATTGCCCCCACTTTAAAAAAACTGGCACTACCGTATGGGGTATAGTTATCTAGAAGGATTGTGAAATTGTGATGGAATTTTCAGATATTCAACAGGATATTTTTAAGTAAATAAAAAAAAAATATTAATTCTGATGTGAATTGTTTTCTTTATGTGAAATATATTTGACCATATTCAGTCTTTATTTATTCAAATAATAATATAATCTTTTGATTATAGTAATTCCTTAAATAGTTTGTTAACAGCTTCTATATAATTAAAAAAATTTAACTCAATGTTAGAGTTAAAAATATAATAGTGATTTTAAATTTTAATACTTAGATGTTCCTACAATGTTGCAGAAATATAAAACATACTATTTGGTTTTGACAAAAATATAAAAATGATCATACTTTTATCATTAGCAAAAAACGAAATCACCTTTTGTATGATAGACAATAAAATGCAGGCTTTTTTTTCCATATTTTTTTCTTTTAAATTTAACAAACTAACAGTTAATTTAGAATGATATTTCTGATGCTACATTTGCATAGAGAAAGATGCGTAGAATGGCCACACATTTGGAAATGGGCACACTAAAAAACAAATGTTTTATTGCTTCTCATTCCTGATGTAATGTAGAGGGTTTTTTTTTTAAAAATAATATTCTTTTTTCTTTTTTTTTGGCAATTTAAAAATTTAAGAAAAACCTGTTTTTAATTATCTATGTAAAAAAATGAGGTTTTAATACTTTAGCTTTGAAAAAACTAAGAAAAATGCAATAACATAGTTTGGAAAATTATTTTTGATTATTATTATTGAATGAAAATTATTTAATGATTCCTATTTTTCGCAAATACTGGTAATAAATGCACAAAGATTATTTTTAAAAACAGCTCTGTAGTTTCAAATAAAATGAAAACAAAACATTGAACATTTTTTTAAAGAGCAATTTTAGAAATAAGTGAGACTAAATAGTGAAGAAATATAAAACATATTTGGTTTTGACAAAAATATAAAAAGATCATATTTTTATCATTAGCAAAAAACTACTATAGATACCATTAGAAATAGTTTTGGAATGGAATTGTTTTATAATTTTGAACTGGTGTGGGGAAATAAAAATTATTTAAAGGAATGATAAATACAAATTGAGTCCAATATACATTCTCAAAAATTATTTTTTAATAGATGATAGACAATAAAATTCAGGCTTCTTTTTCCACATTTTTTCTTTAAATTTAACAAATTAACAGTTAATTTAGAATGATATTTCTGATTATACATTTGCATTGAGAAAGATGCATAGAATAACCACACACTTGGAAATGGTCAGATTAAAAAACAAGTGTTTTATTGCTTCTCATTCCTGATGTAATGTGGAGGTTATTATTTTATTTAAATGCTTGGCAATTTGAAATTTTACGACAAACCTGTTTTTTAATATCCATGTAAAGATAAATGAAGTTTTAATACTTTAGCTTTGAAAAAAACTAAGGAAAATGCAATAACATATTTTGGAAAATTATTTTTTGATTATTATTATTGAATGAAAATTATTTAATGATTCCTATTTATCAAAAATACTGGTAATAAATCCACAAAGATTTTTTTTAAAAAAACAAGCTCTGTAGTTGCAAATAAAATGAAAACAAAACATTTAACAAATTTTTTTAAAGAGCAATTTTAGAAATGAGCGAGTCTAAATAGTGTAATGCCTTAGAATTTACCAATATTTATCAAATGAAGAATCCTATTCAATTAATTGTTTTATAATTTTGAACTTCTTTGGGAAAATAAAAATTAATTAAAAGAATGATAAATACAAATTGAGTTAAATATACTTTCTCAAAAATTAATTTAAAAAAATAAATAGGAGGGAATAAACATTCAATCAAATTTAAAAGAGTAAAAAATACTTAATCAATGATATGGTGGTAATGTTTTTAAATATTGTTTTTATTTTTAATTAAAATCCAAAAAAATATGTTCTTAGTAAATATTTTATGTCCTAGAATCAATTTCTTGCCATATTTCAAATTCCTAACTTTAATTATTTGCACTGCACATCTAAACACAGTAGTTTTTATTTTTATGTACACAAAACCTAAAATTTGTCGAGATGGATCCAACAAATATCAGTTTTCATATAGACAAAAATCATTTGATTTCAAAAGTTATTTAATTTTATTTTAAATGTATTGGCCCCCCTCTTCTGTTTTATTTATCAACTTTTGTTTTATTTGCTCTTTTCTAGAAAAATAAGCACTTTTAAGGTACTTAAAAATGATTTTAAAATTTCAGCACTATCGATGATGGTATGCACCTTTTAAGCTTAATTGAATGCACAACCACAAATCATTTTTCTTTTCAATATATTTTTGTTTTAAATTTAATATTGATTAGTTAAATTTATAGTAATTTATAAAATACAAACACAAAATCAGCATTTTTTTTCTTGTCATTATTACGACAAAAATAATTACAAAACTGTTACTAAGAAAAATTAAAAAGTTTCATTATTTTACAGAATTTATTGTTACTAATTTTGATAAATTAGAAACAATTGCCATTATTACTACAAAAACTACTACTAACTAGTCATTATTACTACAAAAATAATTACAAAACTGTTAATAAGAATAATTAAAAAGTTTTATTATTTTTCACATTTCATTGTTATTGATTTTGATGAAAACATTACAATTAGTTGAATGGTACGATAAATATTTACAATAACTGACAATAAGATCGATACTATTAGAAATGAAAAAGACATTCAAAAGAAAAAATGGCTAGAAAAGTATTTTTAAATTCGATAAATGTGCAACTTGTTTCATTTTACAATCCTTATTATATTCATTGTATTAAGCACTCAAAAAATTAAATTAGAAGCAAAAGTGATTCAATTCCAATAAATTCAATAATGCATCAATATAATTGCAATTTATTAAAGCAATGGAATTTTATTGCATTGGCTTCGTAATTTACATATCTACAAATTCCAAGATAGTTTGAGTTTTTTAAAAAAATTACAACTATTATTGCTACCATGGGCTTTTATATTCATTGAAAGCTAATCGGATCACTTTAAGAAATTATCCAGGATTTAATTATAAATTTAAGCACCGTCTTGACTAGAATCCCACGAATTATGAAATAAGAAAACTGCCGATATTCACTAAGTAGGAGAAACGGATAAAGAGCGATAAATGCACTATAACGTAAACCTAAGTTTTTAGGTTTACCAGGCAGCAAATCCTGAAGTGACGCCACTTTCGTCGTCGTTTGTTGGCGAAAGTGCCGACGATATTTTGCCGTGTGATAGGGCCTTTACCATTACTATGCTGGTTCGAAATTGCTCGTCAGTCTCATAATAAAATAAATTTTCCTTCAAATGATCGTCGTACAAATCTTTTGTAATAATAATCAAGCGATAAAAAGAATTCCAGAACTTCATAGAGCACATTTGCTGAAAGTTTAAAAAAATCATTTAATTTTTGTAAAGTTTCTGATATGAAGATTGAAAATCATTTTCCATATTCATTAAGAATGACTGTTGTATTCTTGCAAATAAATGAATAAGGCATCACCAATTGATGAAAACTGTAGAGTGACAACATTTAAACGAACCATTTAAAAAAATGTAATTGAATAGAGATAAAGCCGACTCACTTGAATTGTGCAAACGCCTCTGGAAAATTTTAAAACCTGTATCTTTACGTGTATGTGTTCATAGCCGACGAGTTTTCCATAAAATTATTTTGTTTGAAAATTGTTTAGGTTTTAAAGATTGCTAATTGACTATGCCTTGCAAAGGTGTAAGAGAAGATTGGAGCTGCAAATTTTCTGCAGAAGAATTGCTCAAGCGGACGGATGATCTTATAAATACAACACGAAGCATCTATGATTCTATTGCGGCTGTGCCGGATGCTGATGTTAACTATAGTACTGTTTTAAAGGTATATATAACTTAAGCCTGATATATATATATATATATATATATATATAAAGAAACATAGTAAATTGGTTAAAATTATTTTTAATCTAAGAACAAGGACACTGACAAACTGTAATATTTATAAATTATATTGAATTGTGTTTTTCAGACAGGAATATATATTATAATATACTAGCATTTTACAGTATTTGCCATATTTTTATTTTACATTATATAATGCTTGAAAATAAAATTATTTTTCTGATAATATTACTCTGAAATTAATATTATAAGTTAAAATCCCACTTTTTTTTCTGTCTGCACTTATAATTTTGTTTCTCATTTGTATATATATATTTATATATTTGGTAGCTTTAGTCTAGTGACTAAGTCATAGCTTCATGAACAGAAGATCTTTAGCACTAGACAGCTTTACAAAAATTCAAATGTATCTGGCGTGTATTTATTCTTTATTATGGATTGAACAATCACATTCATATTGCATGCAAATTTTCATTGTAGAATACACACTGATGTTATTATACTGTTATTTAAAGTTATAGGTATATTCCAAAATTACTCTAATTTTGTTTCAAAATACAATCTTAATCTATTTAATACCTTACTGTCCACTTTTGATTTGATGAAAGAACTTTATTTTTTCAATTGCTTTTGATTTCCTTGTACAATTGAGTTTCAGTCGAATCCATGATGACTATGGCCATCATTTGCCTACATATCAGACAGCTATAACTTTCATTTGCATCATTTTGTTAAAGTAATTTCTAATCTTAAATAAAATAAATTAATTGTATATTATTTCAAATTTTGCTGAAATTGACAGTGGCATTTTCATCCAAATAAGTATTTTTCTCTTATTTTAAATATTTATCTTTTCAGGTGTTAGCTGATGCTGAATGTGAATGTAGCACCAAAAGATATATTTTAGATCAAGTACAATACTTTTCTCCGGATCAAAAGTTACGAGATGCTAGTACAGAAGCTGATCAAAAGCTTAGAGCTTTTGATGTTGAAATAAGGTATCAAATGATAATAATTTTTTAAATAATTATTTTATTTTTAATGTAAAAATAATTGATTATAGATTTGACAAAAATGGACTTTTCTTGATGAATTTGCTGAGTGTTATTATACAAGACATCTCTCTTTGAAAGTTCATGAAGCATTAACCACTTAACTACAAAATCTAAATCTCAAATTGTCGTTAACAATGCATGAGCTGATGCAATAGAAATTCAAATGAATACACATTTTAAAAATTATTATCGAATTATGGTATTGAAAAGTAAAACTTCAGGGCATGATATCTCGTGAACATTTTTTTTAACTCTTGGTTTTGATTGTATTGATGCTTATATGAAGATTTGTAAATTATGACATGGAACAATTTGAATTTAATTTAGTCCAATTTTTTCAATAAAGCTGTATTATATTAATCTTGCCATTAATTCTTGCTGTTAAAATATTTGCTGGAATTCTGTTTATCCATTTTTCATTTGAATTCAAAACATTAAGATGAATGTCATTTAAGTAATTAATCTCTTCCAAATTTGACCTTGTGTTTAATTGTCTAAGCAGGATAATAAAGATAGCTTAAATAAGGTTAGAGAGTGAATTATAAGATTTCATTCCATGAAGGATTTTTAAAAAATGGACAGACATTTTGTGTAATTTTCCATTTGTATGACTAGATTTATAATATTTGCAAATGGTATAACTAAGTGTTACAAGTATTGTACTAATTTCTTGATGCAAGTTTGACAAGGGCTTATTGTACAATTAGACTTACAAACACATGACACATGAAGCACAAATGGAAAAAGAACTTTCAATCTGCAATTTATGCTTGGTAAAAGTGATATCAAATGAATACAAAAATTTAAATTTTTCGACAATTTTGAAAATGGGTTGTATTCTATTTTAATTCTCTCAAGTAAATGATTTTCATACTTTAATTTTCATTTTTATTTTCTTTAGCATGAGACAAGATATATTCAAGAAACTGATTATTCTTGAAAAACAGAAGGATACGCTGAAACCAGAGCCTAAACGCTACCTTGAAAAGCTAATAAAAAATGGCAAGCGAAATGGTTAGTATCTTAAGAAAATTTTATGTCTCTTTTTTAACTCTTTATTTCCTAAACTTTAAATATTTAGATTATTTTGATTTCAAAGAATGGATATTATTATTATTATTGTGCATTAAAATTTGTTTCAAATACTAATATTTCATTATCTGTGTTTTTATTCATTATTGTAGGATTACATCTTCCTGGAGAAACACAAGAAATGATCAAGACACTAAAAAATAAAATCAATTCTTTATGCATTCAGTTTATGAAAAACCTTTCTGATGAAGCAACAACATTAGAATTTAGTGATAAAGATCTTATAGGTTTACCTGATGATTATTTTGGTAACTTAAAAAAGGTAAGTAATTGATCTCTTTTTTTAAACATAGTTTTTCTTGTAAATTTGGTTGACATTATTTAAAAAAAAAAAAAATAGAATTTTCAACAAAATATTGCATAGCAGTTTTAAAAAAAAATGACAGTGTTTTTATTATTTTTTTTTTCTGAAGTGAGTCTTCTAAATTTTGTGGAATTATAACTTCTCTTATTTATTCACCCTATGAACTACATAGATATTAAACATAGTCCTTCTTTAGCTTTCAACAGTGAATTAAAGTCACATGATCAGATATTTGGTGAAACAATGAAAATATTATTATGAAAACATTTTAGAATATATTTAAAAGTTAATTAATTCTAAAGACTTTTTCCACAATTAATTTGATATCATCAAAAAAAAATGAAAACTTAGAAGAAAGCTTTTAAGTAGGTGTAAAAATTATTTTTTTGTGAGGATAATTTTTTTCTAAAAATATCACCACAAAAAACTTTAAAAATCTAACCTAATTTTTAATTATTTTTTTTAAAAAAATCACTTTGAGATGCATGTTTTTACCCTCCATTGCATATCCAGACCAAATTTGATTGTTTTAAACTGAGTGGTCTGTAGAGGACCAATACGCAGACAGGCACGCACACGTGCATTCATTTTTATAATAAGTAAAAATTATCTATTCATTAAAAAAGATTTATGAGAGGGAAAATCAGTATAAGGATATTATCCATTAAGTTTTAAAATGTAAAATTGCAAACCATGTATTATTTAAAAATACACACTGATATTATTATGAATATCATTTTGGTATACACTTTATCAGGCATGCTTATATATTAAAACTTCAGAAGACAAATAAATCTATTTATTTGCTGTTCATTTATATTGACGTCAGACAACATAAGTTGATAATTTGGTTGAGAAATATATTATTAAATACCTTTTTTTTTCCCTTGACATATTTCAAAACATTAAATTTGTTATTCACTGTATTAAGAGGGGGAACAAACATATGTTCTATTAGTTCAATTTAGTTATCTCTTCTGGAATAAATTAAGAGCAAAAATATGCTATTACTAATATTCTTTGTTTAAATACTTTTAGTTTTTATACTTAGAGAATTTGTTTAAAAGGAATTTTTATGCTTTAATTGGTGAATGTTAAAATATTTTTTGCACATAGTTTTACATTCTACTTTTGCAGAATATACAGTGTTTAAAAAAAATCAGTTATTGACATTATGCATATCATGTGTCCTAAAGGGATTATAAATATTTTGTAGTCCTCGCTAATGTTAGTAGATTGTGTTTCAGTAAAAATTGAATCACTCGCACACTAAACAAAGACACAACAAGACATTTATGCACATAGTTTAATAGAACAGTGCCATCTCATCCTACTCAACCCCTAATGGGCTATGGGATGCATACTTAATCATGCATTGCCATCTAGTATTCAAAATAGAAGACAAGAGTAAGAGAAGACAAGAGGTTCTAATTTGTATGCAATATAATCTCTGAATAATATGTGTAGTTTGCCATAGCCAAGATATTCTGCTTGCTGAATAGCAACATCTTGTATGGATGACTATCCATTATATATATATATATATATATATATATATATATATAATCATTGTGCTGAATATTTTTATTTTATTTCTCTCACATTGATTGGCATCAATGATAGTAATTTTATTTTGTTTGATATATTTGCAATTTATTCTGAGTAATGTGTGCCATTTATTATTTGTCTTTGATTAATTTTAAAATAATGTTGAATCCTAGAAATGTATAAAATGATTTGTTTGTAAATTTCATCGTGTTTAAAATAAAGGCTAATAATTGTATTATGCTTATAATCTTCACTCAAGTGCAAGTTGGTAAAGTTGTATTGCAATCCGGTGCAAGGTGTGGATTGCTTACTATACAACTGAACAGAAATTCATTTTTATGCATTAGATTTTTTAAAATTTTTACCATAGATGTATTTTATAATTTTTCTGTTTTAAAAAATATTTTTAGTTAAGTTTAGATATTATAAATTATTAGTAAAATAAGGGCAGAAAAGTTGGATTTTGTGTTTATATTTTATTACTTAATACTATGGGCAGGAAAAAATGATTCAAAGAGAAAATAATAATTCTATGTTAAGGTATTTATTTAAAAAAACTATTTTAAATTTAAAAAAAATAGTGAGCTTATTTATATGTTATACTCGGGGGGGAGTTAGAATCTCCAATTAACAGTTGTAAAGTTAGAAGGAGGGGGAAGTACTTTTGTGTTAGCCAGGAGCAAGCAAAAAATCATGAAACAATATAGAATTACAATGACGATATATATACAACGACTTTAAAGCGGAGAATCGCCAAATAATTTAGAATTCTGCTAAATTTTGATGATTTTTTGCTTGCTTTTGGCTAACGAAAAATTTAGCATATTTAAAAGTATATTTACTTTTACTCTCTCTCTTTTCTAAGCAATTACAGATATGAATTGTTTGTCTATTTTTAATACTATCTTTATTATTATTATTTTAACCTATTTTTTAGCTTGAAAATGGAAATTATGAGGTAACTTTAAAATATCCAGATGTCTTTCCAATCATGGAAAAATGCAGAAATCCTGAGACAAGACAAAGAATGTTTATAGCTTTTAATTCTAGGTAATTATATTTTTTTCTCTTTTAAATATTTTACCTACCAAGAGTTACAACTAATACTAAAAAGCATCTTTTGAGGCATAGTATTAAAAATGTTTGTCTTTTGGATTTTATTTATGTTTCCAGTACTTATCCGTTAGCTGGGTGCAATTGAAAAATTACCAATTAATGTAAAATTCTGCCAAATTTTTTGCTTGTGCCCAGTTAATGAGAAAGTATGATGTTTTCTAACATTGGTAAACATTAACTTATATTATTGAGAGCAAAGAGAATCGTTTCATAAAAGTTTATTGAAATAACTTAAAAGAACAATAGTTGTTTGTTTTTTTTTACCAAAAAATCTTATTACATTTTTTTAAATATTTAATGTGATGCAGAGCAATTTTTCATGTATGCTAATTATATTTATGGTGTCATAGATGCATCAAAGAAAATGATCCTATATTGCATGAAGTTACAGAACTGCGACATAAGGTAATATATTATTTTTCTTTAGTAACAGAGCTGTTGATTTTTTATTGTGACAAAATGCTGAGTTCTGCAGTTTGAATACATAAAAGAATGGCTAGTAATTACTGACATTCTTTCACTTTATTTTTCCAATCAAATGATGTGAACTAAACTGTATTTCTTAACTGTATACCATTGTGTATTCAAACATTTCAGTCATATTTGGATTATGTAAAATTATTGTGGATTTCAAACTGAAATGAAAAAAAAAAAGAATTTAATGTATCTTAATGTTCTAAAAGTTGTAAAAATTAAGCTTTTAGTAATAAAAATAAACAGAACATTCAGAATATTGACTCTTATAAATAACTATTATTTTTCATTATAGAAAAAAAAACTTTTTTTTTTTCAATTTGATTAATGTGGTCTTAGATGTACTGTTAATTATTTATTATTTTACAGCTAGCAAATATATTGGGATATCCAAGACATTCTGAATATGCTACTGAACTTTTGATGGCCAAATCTGCCGATAATGTGCAAAAGTTTTTAACAGAATTATCGCATAAATTAGAACCTTTGTGGGAAGATGAAAGGAAGCTAATGCTAGAACTCAAAGAAAAAGAGGTAAATTTGCTTTTAAAAAAACTGTACAAGTACAAAATAATTTTTTTAAAAATTAATTATAGTTTTATTAGTGTCTACAATTTTAACACTTGCTAGTTACTAAGATTATAGTTTTTTTTAAATTAAATATCCTTAATTACTTAGTGTAATTTTTCCCATTGTACATATTAAATGCATCAGTTACAACTTCCTTACTAAGATTAATGTTTCGAAAACTTTACGGCATAAACCTGCTTTATTTAGTTTAAAATTGCTTTAGTTACTCTGATTTGTGGTTCTATAATTACCAGTAGTGTTAAAAACTGCTTGAAATTTTCACAACAATTTGGAAGTTGCCATATTAATAGAAAAGTTATATTTACTACAATGTATACATTTGGTTACTGCTATTATTAATATAAGAAAAAAATTGTTAGATTTATGATTTAGGTTAATGAACTTGATTTTTAGAATACTGAAAGAAACATGTTTTACATAAACTATATTGTAGGCTCATTTTAAAAATGTTTTGTCTGAGTGTAAGGTCCTCTTCATACATGATGACCTACAAAATAAGTTTGTGAGACTTATTGAAATGTTTTATTTTTCTACTATTTCTCTGTTGTTATCGGTAGGTCTTTTCTTTTTCTTAGTCTTGGCTGTGCCATAGCTATTTATAATGTTATTAGTACATTATTTCAATGCCATTTATGGCCCATATTGTAAGATTATTTTTAAGGGGAAAAAGGTATTATTTGAAATTTTTTACCCTGTAACCATAACGGTGATATATATATTCACATTTTGTTCTGAGAGCATGCCCTAAGATATCTACATCTGAGGTTTTATTCTTTTTCTTCAGACAGTATTCTCATCAGAAACTCATAAATCAATATTTTCACTAGGAATTCATATATTTTATTATCATTTCGTATTCACAAGATAAGAAATTTCTACGGTGATCTTTGCAATAGCACCCCCAAAATCTGTGGTAAAAATAACATGTAACTATATAACCTGACATACCTTAAGCTTTGTTCCATGATTTTTTAAATATCCTGTAAATATAAAAATATTGATAATAATATTTTATAGCAATACAATGAATGTTTGCAAGTTATCTCTAATTTATCAGATAATTTTTGTATGTATTAGAAATTTTATGTCAATTCCTTTATTCATATATCCAGACATAAATTGTACTTGAAATGTTTATTGCTCCTTTAAATAGTAGAAACTATTATATTATTAAATTTTTGATTGAAAAAAATTGAATTTTGTCCCTTATTTGTAAGATGTGCTGTCTTTAATAACGCATTAAACTCAAATTATTTTACTTTTTAATGTTTGATTAGTTTAACATTAGGTCAGATAGTTTCGTTATGATTTTAAAAAATATTTTCAGAGATTTCTGTATAAATGAGATCATATTTCCAATTATTTTCAGTGTGATGAATTGGGCATCCCATTTGATGGTAAATTACAACCATATGATCTGAAGTTTTATGCGACAAAAGTTGAAAAAATAAAATATTCTGTTGATCACACGAAGCTGAAAGAATATTTTCCTCTTCAGACTGTAACTGAAGGGTTATGTAAAATTTATCAGGTATGCATTTTTTTATTATTATTATTTATACCTTTTTACTAGCAAAGTAAAAGGATCATACTTGGTTTATAATACTCCTTAGGTTTATTAACTTATTGATATTTTAGTGTTATTTTATACTCCCTATGAAATTGCATGTCTGTTAATTTATCTCAATGCTTTCATTTTAAAAAAATGTCTGTGTTTATAAAAAACAATTTTTTTAATAATCAACAATTTCTATGGTTTTTTTTTTTTAATCTTTTCTAATCTATTGTTGGCCATAGGAAAAAAACTTTTGCCAAAATATCATTGCATTTTGGGAGTGAAACAAGCTGGTGATATATTTGAAGAAATGAGCTAATTTTCCCAACAGAAAATCTTTTTCTAAAAGTTCTCAATATTTTCATTAATCATTCAAAAATAAACTTGTTAAAATTTATATGACAATGTTCTAAATTATTTTGATAAACTTCTGTGTTTTTTTACATAATTAAATAAGTGTTTGCTTATATTTTTTAAAATACTCTAATATGTGAGGGGTTTTGTTGTTGTTGCAACTGTTTTAATAAAAATGCCTTTCCTCTCTTTTAATAGCCAATATTCACCTATTTTCCACAATGCATGTGAAACTGTTATAAGTAAAATTTTAAAGTATCTAACTAGCTGCTTAATTTTACTGTACTTTACTGATTATAGTAAACTTGGCTCATATCTTGTATTATGAAAAGGTAACAAATATTACTGTTTTTAATTTAAATACTAAATATTTTAAAGAAATTTGTATAAACTATCAATCAAATTACGATAATTAGATAGTGATCAATATAGCTTAAAATTGAATTTTTCTTTGATGTAAGTAATTTTTATCATTCAATCAGGATCTATTAGGACTCAAATTTACTGAAATAGAAAATCCTGAGGTTTGGCATGAAGATGTTCAAATGGTATGTATAGAATGTAAAAGATTTTATATTCCTTATTCCTAAATTCTATGGGCTATGATATCTGACATTATCAATCATATATTTGAAAACTTAAATAGATTAAATTTGCTTTGGATACCTAAGAATTTAAGTTTAAACTTTAGAACTATATGTTCTACTGGATATATTATTAAACTGAAAACTATATTTTAAACCTTTTGATTTAAATAATGTTATATAATGTAAATAATATTATATAAAATAAATTATGTAAGTTTAACTTTGCAATCAATATAAAAGCATTAATTTTCCTTAATCTTTTTTTTTTTCGTTTAATAATGACAATGTATCTAATTTTTTTAAAAAAAAATTATATTTTTAAAGATAAAATAATGAAATAAAACATCCTAATAATAGATCAATATACTTATATTGATTAGCTTATGTTTTTCAGTTAGAAATATTTTCGTCCTTTGTTAAAATGATAGAAAAATGTTGATTTGAGAATTAAGAATCTTGCAGGTTTCACCTTTTGAATTGTATTTAATTGAAATAATACTCATGATTCTTTCTTAAAACTACATGTTTATTGAATTTTATATTTAGTTTTAAGTAAATATTATTAAAAGTTATAACTTATTATATATTATCTTTGCTAAAAATAGTTTGTTTAGAATATTTTAAAAATCTGTTCAGAATAGCTTCATATTCTTTATATTGTTACGTTTTTAGCGTAGCGGGTTCGGATTGAATGGACTTTATTTGAGGACAGCACAAACAAATTTATTTACAGCTATTTACAGGATAATTGATAAAGTAAAAGTTTCAAATAAATACAATTCAGCAGTCAACAGTCAATTACAGCGTAAATTCAAGTCTTACGCACGATAAAAACAGACTACAAAACAGCTATTGTATAGCACAGCAACAGTTAATCACAGCGAGCTCAATAACACAGCGTTAACAGCAAACGCAAACACAGCTCACAAATCCTTTAGTCCAGCGAGACGCTTTTTATTTCAGAGCAAACTCTGAACTAACTCGATCAAATCACTATAGCAACTAACTACTCGCTCCGGCTATTCGTCCTTATATAGACGAAGAGCGCGTGCACCTGAGTCTCGTGAAAATTCTTAAAACATCGCGCACAATCTAGCGGGTACTAGATTATTCCTTTCGCCAAACCAATCAAGCTGGCGCGAGGCTCCTCGCCAAACGTGGCTAACCTTGGCGAGTTTTCGTGCCGCCCGCCCGCTTGTAACAATATTTACCATCCATAAACTTATGTCATTTCTTTTTTTTCTCAATTTACATTCATTTTTAAATATTAGATATAAATCTTTAAAAATAATGAAAAAGTTTGAGAGATATAAAATTTATATACTGGGAATATAAATGCAAATCTGTTTTAACACTTTGCTGACCGGTGACGAGTTAACTCGTCTTTTCATGTCCAAACGTTGTTGACCAGTGACGAGTTAACTCGTCATTGCACTTGCATTATCTGTTTCAATTTATAACACCGAGGGCGATATAGAACATTGCAAAAACTTGGCGTATCGTGTTTAGTCTTGTCTGCTCTATAAGAGAAAAATTACTTTTCCTAGTATTTACATTTTTATTAGAATTTTAGTAAAATTCCAAAAATTTCAACCATGATGGAACATATTGGCGAAGAACTTTTTGATGTTCCAATTCAACAAAATTCGTTGGAGTTTTTATAGAACGTTTTACTTTCTTATTCAATTACAAAAAAGTTGCGGGTGACATGACATAGTTTCTGTGTAAAATTGCCGGTCACCAAAAGTGTTAATTTAATTTTTCTAATTCTTGTTCCATTTGTTTGAATGTATACTGAGTAAAAGTCAAATACATATTTTACATTGTAATTCTTTCTGACTGAAAATAAATTTAATACTGTTTATATAGATAAACTGTACTCAAACTTCTCTGTTGCTTTTTGCTGTTTAGAATGTGTAATATAGTTAATGTGATACAAATAAATATTTACGATTTTCTTGAATATTGCAGTTTAAAGTTGAAGATAAAGATACTGGAGACTTAATGGGATACTTCTTCTTGGATTTATTTCCTAGAACAGGAAAATACACACATGCTTGTGTTATCGTTAATCAAGTAATAAATGCACTTTTGTTGTTCTTAAAGTCAAGATTCATAATGTGTTTAATTTTGGAACAGCAACAAATTGTATAAATTAAGATGTTTTATTGTAAAATGATTTATTACAATTAAAAATTTAGATATGATTTTTAATATATTACTTGTAATCTACGAGCAATATTTCCAATATATCTGTGTTCTGAAAAGTATTTTCTAATTATAGAAATTTGTACTTCACTTTAATTTCTGAAGTGTGCGCAGCTTCTTCCCCAACCTTCTCAGTTTGCATATGCATAAAATAATGCTGTCTCAGCTAAAATTTAGAAGAAATTCCCTTACAAGCTTTAAAGGTTTTTCTGTAACCTGTTCTCTCCTTTCTTATTTGGAGAATGCTATTTTCCATGAATTTTACCGAGGAATTCTAAAAAATTAAAAATTATGGTTTAAACATCATGAAGAAAATAAAGAAACCTTTTAAACTTGGAATTTCTACAGTTATCAGAGAATGAATTCCATTTAAGTGTGAAATCAAGTGAAGGAGGATTAGCAGCATATTGTATTATTCTTGAAGCAGTTACCTTTAAAAAAAAAGTTTACCTTAGATGCAATTTGTGAGGAATGTTATCATCCTATAATCATTAACTAAAGCAATTTGTTCTCTTTTGAGTGAATGTAGAAAAGAGACTATGAGAAACTCATTCACTAGTTTTCAAGGCAAGGAAAGGGAATTCTGGTCACTTAAAAACTGAAAATATAGTAATCTGAAATAGAATAAAAGTTCTTAGTGTTATTTGTATGCTTAAATCAATGTCAAACAATTGATGTCATAATCTTTAAATTTTAGAAATTTCAGGAAAACTGAAGCAACTAAGTTAAAATAGTTTCCTCCTTGAATATAAGTAATCAATGGGGGAAAATAACTAATTTTAAAACATAGATAAATTGAGTTTATTACATTTACTTAAGGAAATATGCTATTCAATTTAATTGTATTTCATCAGATTTTTTTTTGATTATCGTTTTAATAATGATTCTTTTCAAAGCATTTTGTATTGTCTTTGCTAATTTATTTTTAATAACTTTAATTTATTCCTTTTGATTGAAATGTATAGAGAGAGATGCATAGTGAATGTAATATTTTAAGGAATTTATATTTAACAAAATTGCTCTGTGTTCCAGTTATATAGATATGAAGTAATTTATAATATTAATGTTGTGTTATATTCATACATCTTAAAGGTGCTCATTTTTTAATTACTATCATATTTCATTCATTAAAATAAATTTACTTTATTTGTAGCCAGGGTGCCTCATAGAAGAAGGTGTTCGACAAGTTACTGTTGGAACTATGTTGACAAATTTTACAAAGCCACAGAAAGACAAACCATCTCTTTTATATCATAGTGAAGTAAGTTATAACATTTTTTTTTGAATTATTCATTGTTTCAAGTATATCTAAAATAAAAAAAAATTTATTCTCTTGTACATAAGTATTAAGGGGTTAATTAAGAAAAGCCATTCCTATAATTACATTCCAAGCAACATTGAGAATATTAGTGTTTAATATTTTGCTGTATATATATTTATAAGTGCCGGAATTCTGAGTTAATTTTTCTTCCAAATAAGTACTTAAATTGCATTTAATCCCTTTTTCTTTTCTCTCTTTAGGTTGTTACTTACTTTCATGAGTTTGGTCATCTTATGCATGCTATATGTGCACAAGCTGATTTGGCTGAATTTGCGTAAGTTAGTAGAGGTGTAATAACAAATATTTGATTTCTTATTTATGTATTGTTTACCTAATTTATACTCTGTTAATTTCTCATTTATATAAGCCATTTCCTATATTTTCCTGTTTTTTCCCCATTATTTTTCTAGATAATTTATACATTTAGTGAATTTGTATAATTATCCATTATATATGTCTTCACTCCTAAAAGATAATATTATCTATTATTATTCGTTAAAAACTTCAATACAGATATTTATAACTACAAAATAATCATTCTGAAACAAATTCTTATTTGGACAGTTTATAAAATGCTGCTAGCTAGCCAAGGCAAAACTTTCTTTTTACAATAAAAATAGGAAGTTTATATCTTTTAGATATGATGTTGGTATTTTCATATTTAATTTTTAGATCATATACAATAATTTGATTACTCTGAATCCATTTTACTGTTTTTAATAGTTTAGTTGTGGAAAAATTGGCTACAAATTTTTTTATTCTAAATATTTAATTCTACAACTTTCTATTTTGAATACACCAAAAGCTAATGCTGACATTATATGATCATAGTAAGAAGGGTAATGAAAAAAGCTTTACAATTAGTATATAGTTATAATCAGCTGTATCAATTATTTATTTCGTTTGGCAATGATTATTTCCTGTGAAATTTTATTCCCAGCTACGAGAAGAAAAGGTTTTACATTTTTGCAAATGAAATTTTTAAGAACTTTCCTTTAATTAAGAGAATATATGATAACTTTTTTTATTCAGCTCTGCAACTATAGTTCTTTGGGTTTTTTTTTAAAAAAAAGATTGCAATGTATATTGCATATTGTTCAGGCATTAATAAAACTTTGTTTAGCATATTATCGTACTTAACTCCGTTACGAACTAACTACATCTCAAAAGCTTTTTCGAATGATAGTATGGATCATTCTTGTAGTCATCTCACAACACCACAAATCTTTAAAGAACCTGTGTTACTATGTTTATTTTAATTGCATATTTTTAAGTCTTGTATCGTCTCAGAGTACGTTAGGAAAAAAGTTTTTATCTTCATCAGGCAATTTTTAAACATTGTAATCTAAATTCAAGTTAACTGTGATAAAAAGGTACTAGATATCTATGTTTATGCAGAACTTAACACTTTTCGGATTCTTTGTCTTTCCCTTTCCTACTGAATTACCAATTTATGGTCATTGTGTCAAATAATGGTTTTAGTGGGAATCATTTTTAAAAGAAATAAAAACTAAAATTATCACTTCTCATTAAAACTTTTATCAATATGATACAAAAATCTAAAATGAGAAGTGTATACTTTTTAAGAAGTGTAATTCAAAACTATGAAATTGTTTCTTGATAACTTCAATTCACAACCAAATCATTTTTCTGACAAAAATTGGATTAATTTGCTACCTAGCATTAAATTATTAATGAGCATAAAACCAAATATCAAAATACTATAAAAACCCTCTGCACTTTTGTACATGGGTTCAGTTAGATAAAATATTTCTGAGATGCATATATTTAACAATGAAGTGAGTGCGGAAATGTGCACATTCTTCCATGTCTCAACATGTACTAAGATGGAATTATAGAAAAATAGATCATCTTAGGATACTGAAATGAACTGTATACATTTTACAGTTTTAGGGAATATTAGCTTTTTACGAATTTGTGCTATCTCACAAATAAAAAAATCATAAACTTTATAATATCAGCCTTCAAGAGCAAGATTTTGTTTACACTTACCAATATATGGTTAAAAAATATTTTAGCAGTTGTGTGTCTGAATCGAGGAAACTTTTAAAATTTTAAAGCTTTGATTTATTTCACTATGGAATGCATAATTTACATGCAAAGAATGAGTGTAAAAAATATGTCAGCCTATATTATGATATATGAGCAGAAGGGACCAAAATTTTTCACTATGATATTTTAATAGGAATTTCTTTGACACATATAGATTTACGATAGGAATCTACAAAAAAATGTTGTAAACATTAAGCATTCTTAGCTGTTTACTTGAAGCATAAGAAAATGCTGAGACAACAAATTTTAGTAGGTTTAATTAAAGTGGAAATTGGATCAGAAAATAAGAAAACATTTTGCAATGAAGTTTATATGGGTTAAATTATGATAAAAATTTGAAAATGAATTAAGATTTAAATTAATTTTTTTTTCTAAAAAAATCTTTTATATTATCCATTAACTTGTTTTAATTTTTATATTTAAAATTTTTTTTCACAAGTTTATTGGATGTATAAACAGAAATTATTTTATAAGACTATACATGGTTGTAATAATTTTTCTTCTTCTTTTTCCTACTTGTAGAGGAATTGCTGTTGAAAGTGATTTTGTTGAAGCCCCTTCACAAATGTTAGAAAACTGGTGTTGGGAAGTTGAGCCTTTAAAGTTGATGTCCTCTCATTACACAACAAAATCAGAAATACCTGAAGATTTATTAAATGCTCTGATTAAATCCAACTTGGCCAATGCAGGATATCGTAACTTACGCCAAGTTGTATTGGCTACATTTGACTTTAAAATTCATTCAAAAATTGAGGTACTTAAAACTTTTTTAAAATCTAATTCTGTATACAACATACTTTTTATTTTGTTAATTTGACCTATATGTATAATGTTTTTATGAGCTCTTTTAACTGCTATTTAAAACTAATGAGTAGGTTCATAAAATTTAACTTATTTATTATGATTAAAATGATTATAGTGAAATTGTATATATTTTTTGATGACTAAAAGTTTTTTGTAAATGAGAGTTTGTTATTTAAATCATGTGAATAATTCCTTGATTAGAAAATCAAAACAAAATCCATGTCACGGACTTACAAAAGAAGTAACGTCTTTAATTTTTTTATTAAAAATATTTTTCAATATATAAATGGTTGTCTGGATTTTTTAAAATGTACTTTTCAAAGTTTTCGTTACTTATTTTGCATTTTAAATAATATTATTATTTTTTTATTTTTTAGAAAGATATCAATAAAGTTTTCATAGATACTTGCAAAGAAATATTGGGAATTGAAGAATCAGAAGAAACATTTATGGGATGCAGCTTCCAACATCTCTGTGGAGAATATGATGCCCGCTATTACTCTTACTTAGTAAGTAAAATGTATTTGTATGATGACAAATTTTGCCTTTAAGTAAATTCTTATAGACATCATAATATAAGGTCTTTTAAACTTCAGACAATCATTTTCACATCTTTTAGTATCAGATTTCCATATAAATATGCTAGTAAATATTAAAATTAACTTGAAGGGAATAAAAAAACAAGTAATTTTTGTTGGAAATCACTAGATTTTTTTTTTAATATGAAAGTTCATAACAGATAAAGATGCAACAAATTAAATAATCAACACAGGTTTAATTGGATACTAATTTTCAATTGTGCAGCACAGTTGTATGTATAATGGAGATAACAACAAGTAGGAGACAATATTAATAATAAATAGTTGGAGTAATTAAAGTGCTCATAGGTTTCGGCATTCCAAATTTGGCATGTTTACTTGATTATTAATACTCTCGGGTGTAGAATTTACGTAAAAATAATTTCTTTGTTGTAGTTGAATAAAAAATTTGTTACATTCTAAAATAATATCATTAAAACATAAACATTTTTACATCATAAAATAATCTTAAAAATATTTAAATAAGAAGAAAAAATTGTTACATTTTTTCAAGTGTCATACATATTTTTTAAAAATTGAAATTTTTTGTATCTGATTAATTAAAATTTTATTTCATGAATTATTTTTTTAATATGTTAAAATACTAAGGCCATTCAAAAAGCAGGTTACATTTATTACCTGGTTCCTCCCCCTCCCCGATTGTGAAGGAGCTCTCTACACCGAGTTCATGAAAAAAAGTATGACCATTAATGTACTGTAAAACACTAAGAGTTTTGCGCAAAGCTGTGAAAAACGAAACATGGAAAAATTAAGCAAAGGCCTTGTCCTTTTGCATGACAAAGCAAGCACAATATTGAGTTAACTTCACAATTTGGGATTGGAACTACCATACAGTCACAATCTAGCACCTTGTGGCTTTCAAATATTCAACAAGCTCAAAGAACATTTGGGTGGAAGCCCATTTTCTTACGATGACTAGATTGAAACAACTGTTCCAAGCAGGCTCCAGGACCAAGAAGCAATTTTCTGTAGTCAGGGAATTGAGTCATAGTCAGGGCATTAGTGTTAGTTATTGACAAATGTCTTCATTAACTTGACGATCATGTAGAGATATAGTGTACTAGTATGTGGGTCATATTGTATTGTAGTGGACCAGTCAATAAAGTATTTAGGACCAATTGTTTCAGTATAGCTTACTTTTATAACACCCCTAGTATTATTCTTTTCCTTTCTCTAAGTATGCAAATCAACAAATTGAATAGATGCTCTAAATAATTTGGAATTCACTGGTTCAAAAAATAAACTCCATGCTTGAGAAATCACTGTTTGAAAGGGATCTAGTGAAATTTACAAAAATGATTTTAATCTAGCCTCGAGAATATAATAACGCTTTACACATGTAAACAATTCTGAAACTATGTTTCTATATGCAAGGGAAGGGTGTTAAGATTTGCCAACATTGTCTTACAAGAATTTAATAAACATTATTTAGTAAAAATGTATTGTTTGTTATTAAAAAGGTACAGAGTATTCTTTAAAAAAAGATTGTTAATAAGAATATTCAAGACTTCCAAGGAGTAATTATAACTTAGTTCATGACTAAGTTAACTTAGTTTTGAATGTGCAAGAAATTTAATATAGTCTAAGATTATATCATATGGTAAAATAAATGATAAAAGTACAAATATTCTATAAAGAAAAAATTCTGAATAAAAACATATTGAAAATAAGTTTTTTTTTTTTTTAAATGAGACTTAATTTTGTTGAAATAGCTTTTTAAAAACTACATATACATCAAAACTAGTTTGAAAATCATGAAATGAACATAAGAAATTGATATATATAAATATATATATAATTCTTCAGGCTATTTTAAATGAAAATTTCCAAAACATTCAGAATTCTTTGAGCTCAGGTAATAGTCTGATTGTTGTAATATTTTAGACATTATTCTTCTATGGTGTAACTTAAGTGCTGTATCGCAAAACAAGCATCAACATGTTTCAAAAGGATTTTCATCTGAAAACTGTTATTGTTTTTTAAGATGTTGTGAAGGCGACTAATTACCGTTTTATTTTCCCTTCATTTTGCATCAAGATTATCTCCACCATATCTCTTCAAAATCTTTTGAATCTGATGATGGCAAAAACATCTAAAAAAATGAGAGAGAAAAAAACTATTCTGAGTCACCATTCCCAGCTTTTTCTGTTAGTTCTGCATAAACTTTCCTTGTATATTTGATGCAAAAACATTGCATACTATTTCATCACAATTTTCAGGCATTCCAATTCAGATTTTCTGATTTCTTTAAAATTTTCAACAATTATTTTTCGACTGGAAAGCGTGATTTATAAAAGAAATGACCAATGGAAAAAATGTTTTCTTCTGCACTAGAACAGAAGCAGAGAATGTGATGTTTTTCCCTCTTTGCTTTTTACTCAAAGATTCTTTTAATGATATTTTTTATACATGTCGATTTAGATAAAGGAATCTTAAGTCCCTGAAATGTTTAGGAATTTCAGATTTGTATACTATGGCTTGGACTTTTGAGACCTAATGTATCAGCAGTTTTTTAGTGTGCATAATAGTAATAATTAAATAATAATAAAAACTATAAGGAAATAAGAGAATTTTAGAATAAGTATTATAACCTACCAATTTAAGAGAAAAATAATTAGGAAATCAATTAATATTTAAATTAAATTTAAAAGTGTCATTAACTAAAATTTCAATTTAGAATAGAAAGTGTAAAAGTATCTAGTTTAAGAGAATGAAATCCTAAAAAAAGACTTGCCTGCTCTAAACATTATTTGAAAATCTGCCTTATGGGAAATAAACGAACTAAATATTTTTCTCTTTTCTTATTGTATATACAAACAAGCAACGCAAAACTCTAAATATGAGTGAAAGATAAAAGTTTAAATAGGCTAATATTGTTAATTTGCAAATATATGAACAGATTTTTTTTAAAAAAATCACATACTTAGAATATCATAAGCATGAATAAAACAATTTGAAAAAAAAAAAAAGATTTTGCATTTTTTTATTAAATTTATGAAAATAGCCAATTTTCTATGCTTCATTTTCAATCAAATATTCCACTGTTGAAGAACTACTGTAAAAATCTCAAATAATTTGGTTTTATCAGGTATTTGGAAAAAAAATTAAAATTTTTTAATTGATTTATCTAATTTTGAATTCCATTAAACATGCACTGCACATTTAATTTGAAATATTAATTTTTTTCCAACATATATCAATGATTAAAAAAAAGAAAGACTTTCTATCCTGTTTAATTGTAAAGTTTATACTTCTATTTAACAAAATTCTGCATAATCATTGTGTAAAGATATGAAATCAGCATCATTTTCTTGCGATTCATCAAAATAATAAAGAAAAATTGTTTATTAATTCCAATATTTTGCATTAAAGAATTTTATATTTATTTCTTCTTTTTTTTAGTGGAGTGAAGTTTATTGTATGGACATGTTTTATACTCGCTTTAAAGATGGTAAAGTATTGGATTCAGAAACTGGAAAGGATTATCGAAATAAAATTTTGAAACCAGGAGGATCAAAGGTACCCCCCCCTTATTTTAATATCAATAAGACAATAGATGAAATATTTAAAACTCAAACTAAATTCTTGAATATATAAGCTATTTTATATTAAAAATAGCATTTTAACTATGTATTTCAGTTCTTTGTAAAATCTTTATCATAATTTTTTTCTCTTTATTTAAAGGATGCAATTGATTTGCTTGTGGACTTCCTGGGACGCCATCCAACACAGGATGCTTTCTTGAAGAGCAAAGGTCTTCAAGTATAAATACAGAACAAAAGTAATTTTATGGGGGAAAAACCTTTAAGAAGAGAAATTAATAAATTTTTTATGCATTCAGATTTTCAACTTTCTTTTCTGATCAAGATGTTCTCTCTCAAATTACATTTGCAATCTTCTGCAACATTTAACATCTCAAGATTGAAAGAGTTAAAAGCAATCTATGCTCGTGAAACCGAGAGATTCTTTGATGGTATACAATAATTTTATTTAACAAGATATTTACATAATAAATTTTTTACACAATTTTAACACTATTTACAAATATACTTTTATAATAGAATGGTTATAAAATTCTTTGATTGGGAAAAATATGTTCACAATTATTTAAATATCACTAACCATTTGTTGTTTCTACAAATAAAAAAACAAAAATAACACCCCGTCATTATAACAAAAGAACAAGTAAAAATGTACAATCTTTTGGATCTGATTCTTAACACATTGATAACCATGGAATTTTATATTAAGTGCTTGCAAAATATTTTTCAAGTTTATTATGTGAGGATGGATAAACATAATTAATATTTTTAACAATGACATGAAATTAATGTAGTTATTTTACAAGAAATCAGCACGTTTTTTTCCTTTTAAATAAAAATCTTAAGTTGGATTACAGGTCTACTTCATATAGTGTAATACAAAGTGGGACTGGCAATGCTGAAACAATAACTAACAGTCTTTGTTAGTCACTAATATCTCCAATGGCAATTAATGGGTTAATTTTCATATGAGATGTGTAACAGTATATGTAAGAAATTACTTTAGATTGATAAATAAAATGAACAAAACATTCAATATTAATTAAATATAAAATCTAGGACATTGTATGCTATGCATAACATACAGGATGAAATTTTATATACATTCTAAATAAACAAAAAATTAGTCTTTGGAATAATGTTATGTGAGCTGAAGCTTTCATTTCTTTTATCAATAAAATAAATATCTTGATTATAGAAATATTTGAAATAAACATTAACTACTAATACTGTTACATAGTAACATATTATCTAAATATCACCATAAATCCATGACAGAACAATTTAATAAAGTGTAAATATTTATACATTGAAGTTAAAAAATATAGGAAACCTTAAATCATATACAATGATAATAAAAATCATCTAATACAATTAAAACAAATTATTCAAGAATAATTATTGCACATCAATAAAAAGATTTACTTTTAAAATTAATATAACAATAATCTGGGTTGAAATATTTATATCATTAGTAACAACTTCATCCAGACTATTTATTATCTAAAGATAATGCAATAATATTAATATAGTTATGAGGGATCCAGCAAAAATTAGAAATGGTAGCCATGTTTTCAAAAAACCATAAAAACTCACATATTTTCCATACACTAACATAAAAAACCATAATTTTACCATATTCCATGATGTACTTCCATCGTATTGCATAATATTCAGTGCACATGCAACATGGGAATGACAGTTGTCACAACATATATTATGCATCCGTTCTTTGTAAATTTCTGATGCTTCAGTCACACCTGCATCCCAGCCAGACCGTCCACCTCTACCTTTATCTGGACTAAGCTGCCAATATTTTGTTGGTTTTCCGAAAGCCATATCATCTTCAGATACATAGTAAGGTCCAGCGAAGTCACGAATCACTCCAGAAGACATGGCAATACCCATGTGTCCAATCAGAGGGCAAACCCATGTGATGATAGGGAGAGGGGTCCAAACAATACAGAAAGGATATCTCGATTTTTTATGATCCATCAGTGGAGCATCACAAGTTGCTGCTTCAGTGTCACTGTTAATGCTCTTGTTACTATATTTATCTTCTTTCATAACAATCTTTATCAGTATTGGTGTATAATCCTAAAAATTAAAAATAAACAATTAAAATATTATTGAATTTTAAATATATATATACATAATATATCATCTTTGATGATCAACTGGTCTACCAAGAATATCGATTATGCTAAAATTCAATCAAATCTTTTATGAATAAATTGATGCACATAATTCTCCCAACAAGGTATTTTTAAGAATTAAATTCTGACAATTAAAGATACTTTAATAGCCTTATGCATGCTCTATTTATTATATACAACAAACCTTTTAAATGGAATCAAATTTCATTAAAAAAATATAATCTATTCTATTTTTACTGCATATTATCTTAAATAGTGCTGTCACTTCCATTTTCCAAAAAAAAAAACTTCAATAATGGAAAATAATGACAATAATTTGGATTTCATAGCAACAATAAGCATGTTAGTGTGTGGCACTAGTTTCATAAGCCAGATAATATCTATGATACTCAAATATACTTTTGCATTGTGGTCATGTTACTCAGCCTTTAACTGCCACATTGGTGACCTTGACAACACAAACTCGTGCAACTCTCTTGGTGTCATCTATCTGCAGAAAAAGCCGCCAGACTCGCATGACGTAGTAACCAAACAAAATCGTCAGACACACTTGAAACAACAACTCACACATTCGCTCTCCAAAATGCTTGGCGCTTTAAAATCGTTCATCCTTCCACCGACTCACTGGTGGAGGGAGGGGGGGGGGTAAACTGAGACACTAGTTTCATAAGCCAGATAACATCTATGATACTCAAGTATACTTTTGTATTGTGGTTATGATACTCGGTTACAGGCCCTTGATTCACAGGTTCGTACCGTGATCTTTCACTTGCCACAAGTGCATATCTAAAGTGGTATTAACAAAAATATATGTTTTGAATTTTAAAAAAATGATGTAACAAATTTTAAGCAATAATATTTTTGAAATAATCATGCAAAACTGCCAAAATCTTAATCTATTAATTAAAATTTTAAAACAAAAAAAAATCATTTAAAGGTGAATTTTTTTTAAGCTCCAAAATATATTTATATCAGATTTATTAGGTCAAATCATGTATTGTTTGACAATGGATTCTAAAACCTTCCATGCTTTTGTAGATGCCTTAAGATTGATTTATTGGGTTGGCAAGGAAGTAATTTTGGACTTTTAGTGAGAAATAAAACTCAAATTTTCTATACAAAAAATGAACTTTAATCAGTCAAATATCTTCCATTCTGTTCGGTGACCTTTTGCCATCTTTTTGGTAACTTCATGATCAAGAAACTCAATTAAGTGCAATTTGAGGTCATTGTTATAACTGAAGATTTTACCATCTAAGAATTTTTGGAAATGATAATCCGATGGTGAAAAGGCGGGACTGTATGGGGGATGCAACATCACTTTCTAACCAATTTCCAATAGTTTCGTACATCTTGCTAAAGATGTGCAAGGCCTCGCATTGTCATAGTGGAACATGATTTCTTTGCGATTTGCCAATTCTGGCCTTTTCTCTTTGACTGCTTCTCCAATTTCTCAAGCTGTAGGCAATAAACATCTGAGTTGATTGTTTGAAAGCAGTGCAAAACACACAACACCTTTGTAATCCCACAGGATTGACAGCATGATTTTTTTTTTTTTAATGTAACTCAGCTTTTGATATGGTTTGTGCTGGTTCATCATGCTTGGATCATGATCTTTTACAATAAACATTATTGTAGACCATTTTTTTTTTTTTTTGCCAGTGATACTTTGTTTTAAAAAAAGGTCACTTGTATTATGATTAAAATGCGTATCACAAACATTTATTCGTTGTGTTAGGTGAATTTCTTTCAATTCTTGCAGAACCCAAACATTGATCTTCTTAACATGTTCAAGACATCTTACATGATTTTCAATTGTTGTGTGTTATGCATTTAACTGTTTTGCAACTGTTCTGTGATATACATTTAGCTGTTCTCTTGCAAGTTACGTGAGGATTTGATTCAATTATTTCTTTCATTTTGTCATCATCAACTTCAGATGGTCGACCAGAAAATTGGTCATCTTTCAGTGAAAATCTCAAGAGTGAAATTATTTAAACCAATTCTGACAAGTGCATTCAATTAAGCAATTAACACCATAGACTTCATATATCTCTTTGTGAGCCTCAGCTGCTTTCTTGCCTTTATAAAATGAAAATGTGTCAAAAATACTTTTTTTTTACTCCATGTTAAAACTGACAGTTGTAAACAAAATTTCACGAAATTGGTTTCTAGAGCGACCTAAAATGACTACCAAATCCTAAAAGAAAAAAATTCTAATATTGACAAAAGACTCATGAAACAAACATAATGCTAATTACTGGTGCAAACCGAAATTACTTTCTTGCCAACCCAGTAATTCATGAAAATAGGGGTGAGAGGAAAAAGAAAAGGAGGGGATATTTACATTTAGCAATAAAGTAAACTCTGATTACTCATAGACTGAATTAAAATAATAAGGTCAGAAATGACACAATATTTGCATACACTCTGGAAAAAACAAAATAGTATTCAATAAGACAAAAATCAAGGTTAAAGAACCCCAGAAATACGCTCATCCTACCACATCTCTTGCCTTAATGAGGCAGAATCGTCAAAAAGTGGTCCGCTCAGAATACTGAAGCGAACAGTGGCCTAGAATACTAAAATATATTACTTTTATACAGACTTACATTTTTAGTTTTTAATGTACAAATCCTTATTATAAAAAAAATCTTCATCAATTTTGCCTCCAAATTACTTTCAACTACTGTTTCTACTGAGAGAATCTGAGCCAACTATTAGAATCAATACATATACTTTTGATTTAAAATGAAGTTTCAGTAAGAATTTTATTTATAATCAATAAAAACTTTCCTTATAAACTAAATGTCTTAGTCAGAAATTAAGCATCACTTATTTATTTTAATGATATACAATTATTAATTAGAAGAATAAACTGAAATTAAAGACAAAAATATTTGAAAACTTCAAACCATGAGAGGTATATAATATAAAGCCTAACTTGTTTTATTTAAATACATACAGATAATTGAAAAGTTAATGAAATTTTATTTAAACCTTAGGATCTTTTTTAATTTTATGTTGATCTACAAACTTCTGTGGATTTACCTTTTCATGGAAAACATCAAAAGATATACATAAAATATTATATCAGAGAGTTCATTATCTGATTTATTTATTGTAATGTATTTATTAAAAAGATCTAAATTTTTTTTTTAAGAAAAAAGGTTAATATTATTCAAGATTTTTTTAAAAATCTATAGCTAGAAAAAGTTGCAAGAATAGTTTAATTAACTTCCTAAATCAATTACTTAATTTCTTATGTTACTTAAGTAAAGTTCATAACATGATGAACACTTAAAGTTCATTAATAGATGACATACAGATCCCACAATTTCAAAATATAACACAAATAGCAATGACAAAGAAACTAAGACTTCACTTCCTATAAGAGTATTTATTACTATATAGTATAGTTCAATTTGAAAATTGTACATTTCACCTTTTCTTTCTTTATTGGATTCTTAAAAAACCTTGAATTTAAAAAAAAATGGGAAAGAGGGGTTAATAGTTTTTAAATACAAATAAGTAGCTTTAAGACAGTCACGAGGGTCAACAGCAACAAACATATCAAAAAATTAAAATAACAGTATTCTCAAATTAGTAGTATTAGATGCATATTATTTTAATTAAACAATTGTGTATCAGGATGCCAAGCAAAGCCATTAAGGCCTCAAAGTAATGGCATGTCAAAAATCTAATCTTTAGAATCATAATAAAGCAAAATATGACAGATAATAAGAATTAAAAAGGAAACAAAGTTATTTTATAATAAAGTGATAAAATTCAACCAGCCCCTGAATCATAGCATTATATAATCAATTTTGCATTTATTTTAAAAATTCAGTAAGTGATTGTTTTTATATCTGCTTTGTAGTTCTAGATAGACAGATAAAATGTATAGATAATATAGTACAATATTTTTAAAAAGCTGTTGTACAAAAAAAAAGGGTATAGAACCTTTGCTTTTCCTTGTGAAGAGGTTTATGGTATAGAGAAGGGTGGAAATTTCTGAATAATTTAAATGATGCAAAATCTTGCTCATGTTAAAACCAAGAAATTAAAAGATTCAGATTAAAGGATCAAACTGACCGTTATTTTGCACATATATTCATAGAATTAATATCAGGGATTAAAAAATAATAGAGAAAAATTAAAATGTAAATAAAATAGCAATGAATTTCATTAAATTTTGTAACTCACACTCTTAGTTCAGACAAAACATACATACATACACACACACACACATATATATATGTATATATATATTCATTAATGATTTCTATATTTATAAATGGGACAATGAAATCTTTCTCCCATTGAATTTATAAGCAAACAATTCACTGAACATAGACATATATTGCATTTTCCCTGATGTATTTTATTTACATTTCATATCAAACTAAAATATACAAATCATGTACAGTTCCACAGAACAATAATATCCATTTTCACTAAGTAATGGAAATGTTGCATAAAAAAGCTTTAGAAGTGAATCTAAACATTCAAACAGTAAAAATGTCTGAAACATGATAATACAGTTAAAAGATAAAGGTAACATATATTTTATCTTCATTTCTTTCAAAAATAATTACTATGATGAAAATTGCTGTAATAAAAAAAAACTTGCTTTTGAGATACCAATTCATAGCTTTGTTTTAAAAACATTTAAACGCGATAACTGATATATCTTCTATTACAACTATTTAATTCTGTGTATATGTCAGTTCATTACATAATTGGTTTTTTTTTTTTTCAAATGAGATGATTAAATTACCTTGATTTACCGAAAACTTTAACCATATCTGATACAATGCACTGTGAAATATTTAAATAGCATTTTTAAAATAAAACCACCTGTTTAAAAATAAATTGAATTTTTTCAATAAATATAATAAATTCAAATATCATTTTTACCTTAAAGATTTTCTTTTGCTTTACTTATTGTCTTTTTTTTAACCGTGTATAAAAAGTATGGTTTCTCTGAGCAAAGATTTATAAATTAACACTTCAAATTTAAGTATAATATTAAGGAAAAAGTAAACAAACGTAAGAAAAGAGAAAAATTGTGAATATTCTACAGTTACGGTTAATCAAGATTGGAAAATTTTTTTCATGCAAGATAGTATAGTATTAAATTATGTAAAAATGAGAGAGAAAAAACGTAATCAGACTTTTATTACTATTTTCTCTAAACTAAGAAAATAAAACCCTAGGTAAAAATATAAATTTTGTGGGAAAATTATTTTAATTTGTGAATCTGTTACGATGTGTTAATCATGAGTTTATTTTTTTAATTATTTTTTTTGCTACGTTTTCAATTCATTTTTCTTATTATTTTTCCTATTTTCCACTTGAGTAGTAAATTGAAAATCCTCCTCGAAGCCTATTTTCGATTACAGCCGATGTTAGAATAAAAATATGAATATGCATCATTTGGAAATGACCATCCCTTCCCCAGCAATGGACGAGGGCGGATACAATGAAGCATATCAAAAAGCCGCGATTTAAACACCTAAAACTGCTATGAAAGTAAATAGCAGGGCATAATAACCTACCAGCAAACCTCTTGGTCACTAGCAGGCCAAGATCGGCTGCACCTACCGGAAGTACATATTCTAATGGCTACTGGGAGGAAAGATCAGTCAGCGCTGAAAACTGAAGGACTAGGCTGAAGAACAGAAGAAAGGCAATAGGGGAAAAAAGACAACGAAAATCATCCAAAAATCTCTCTCAAAACATCAAATTTGCGCTATATAATGGAGTTCAAATAAATCTGAACCTAGTAGTCTGAAGTAGAAGAAGAATGGAAGTGTAAATCCAAATAATAATAAGGCTCTAAGAAATCACAAAAATTATACACGGTGACCGGAAAGATAATAACCAGCAATGCATAACACAACTTGGAAAAGGCAGACGAAATCTTGAAAATAGAACCATTCACTAACATTTACTGCTCCAAGCCACCCTATTACAATAAAATGAAAAATAACATTGTTACGATATTTTTCTCATTTTTAGTCGGCATTCAGAGTATAGATCGACATGGAGGAATATCGTAGAATTACTTGTAATAACAAGTATCCTCATTGGTCAATGAATTAGAAACCTTTGAGATTTGCATTCGAATGCGTTCTAGGCAGGAATGAAGTTTGCAAATTTCTTGTTATGATAAGGGTTACATATGGTTAGAATGTTGGGAATAAGTCAAAATTCTCCTATTTATATCGGCAGCATCCGCAATCGGGTTCAAATTTTTCGAATTCAGTTAATTCGATGCAGTCGTACAAGAGCAGAAATTTAAAACGATATGCTGATAAGTTGACTCTTATTTGCATATCATTGAAGAGGAATTTTTGTTTATCGCCGTACATGTAAATAAGAAGTTAAATGTTTGAAAAAAAAGATCGACTGAACTTTTAAGATGTTATTTTGTTGTCGTTGTGTGTATTTCAAGCAAATGGGCGTCATTCGATAAGTATGTTTTTACTTTTCGTTCTGGTTATAAGATGTAACTACGTTTAAATAAAATTTCAAGTTATTTTCTAATCGTCATTGCGTGGTTCTCTTTCTTAATAGATAAATTCAATTTACTAATTAGGCCTAATTTATCTCAAAGAAAAAATGGTTATGGGCCGGAATCCCGCAATGACGATCGGTTTTTAAACTTATTTGAGGAATTCGGTATTCGGAAATTTATTAAGAAGAAAATTATATTTAATCTTTAAAGACTGTTAAGTCGGAGAGGCCGCCATGAATAACGATCACGCGACTCCATTGACTTCCGATAATTATGCTACTTGGAAACAGGATATGATAGCTATTTTGTTGGATCGTAATGTGTATGATATTGTATTAGGAAAAGAAATTCCTCCCAGTGACGATGCAACGGAAAAGGAGAAAGTGCGTTATAAAAAAAGGTGTAATAAAGCTTTCTCGACTATTTATCTAAATGTTTCCAAGGATCTTCGACCTTTGATTGCCGACACGACGAAAGGGAAAACGGCATGGGAAATAATTCAGAAATATTTCCATCCAGAAAGTAGAGCTCATATGATAGGCTTATTAGATCAATTCTTTTCATGTAGAATCAATGTTAATGAGAGAATTGGACTCTATGCAGCTAGACTTCGGAAAATAGTAGCTGATTTATTAGATTGTGGTGAAAAAATCCGTTTGAAATACCAAGCTTTTCAGTTAATCAGATTTTTACCAGATTGTTTCAGGGCAATTGTCCAAGCTATTTATAGATGACCCGATGAACGATTTACATTTGATAAAGTTCTGAATGAACTTATAGCCGAAGAAGCACGTTTGGAGCAATGTTCGAGGGATAACGAACAGTTTGCACTACACAGTGCTATTCCCCCTAAAACTAGTGCAAGAAATCGTTCAAATCGTCCCCAAGGCAAGGCAAGCAAATATAATAATTCGGGGTACAATGATAAGGACTTTAGGGTAAAGAAAAAGATTAACCCAGAATCTTTTATTGTTGAAACGTCTATAACTGAAAGATCGGATCCGAATGCATGGATAGTAGACAGTGCAGTAACGACTCATTTCTGTTCAGATAAAAAATGGTTCACTAAATTTGAACCATCTACTCAGGCTGAACACATCTTTTTAGCAAATAGCGCTACATGTCCGATCGAAGGCAAAGGAACTGTAAAACTGTCCTATTCAAATGGCCAAAGTTTCTTTTTGAATAATGTTGCTTATTCTTCCCAAATAAGGCATAACTTGATATCCGCTCCCAAACGGGATCAAGGAGGAGAGAATTTCATCGTACAGAGACGAAAGATTCAGGTATTCGATGGAAACGAACGACTCTTCACAGCAACTTTGAGTAACGGTCTTTACAACACATATCCCAAGCCACCTCCAACTTCAAAGGTAACATCTTTTAATACTTCAAAATCCGAAGATCGGAAAAGTAAAGCAAGTAAAACCAAGCGTTCTGTAACAAAGACTGGTAATCTTACTGAATGGCACCAGAAGTATGGTCATATTAATACCAAATATATAGTGTCACCTGTGAATGCCGTAAGGGGTTTGCCCAATTTAAAAAACGAAAAGATTGATTGCACATCATGCCGGTTGGCAAAAAGTAGAAGGAAATCTTTCAAACCCTTAGGCTGTATAAGATCTAAAGAGCCATTGCAGTTAATATATACTGATATTTGCGGCCCTTTTCCTAAACAAACGCATAACGGTTACCGCTATTTCATAACCTTTATTGATGATTTTAGTCGAAAAGTAACTTGCTTCTTAATAAAAACTAAAGATGAGGCATCGGACGCATTTCGCAAATATCAGGCTTGAGCCGAAAGATTTACTGGCAAGAAAATCATCTGCATACGTTCAGATAATGGAGGAGAATTTAGAGGATTAAAATTTCAGAAAGATTTAGAAAATATGGGTATCAAAGTGGAATTTACCAACGTTCATACTCCAGAGCAAAACGGCGTAGCCGAAAGATTTAATTACACGGCTTGCGATGGAATCAAAGTTTTACTAAATAGTAGTGGTCTACATGAGAATTTCTGGGGTGAATCTCTTCTAACATTCACTTACTGCTGGAATAGAAGCGTTCATAGGAACTTTAATAAGACTCCATTCGAAATTTATGGTGGTTTCAAGCCCTCAGTTAATCATTTGAAGCCGTTTGGAATCGAAGCATTTGTTGGAATACCCAAGCAAACAAGACAATCAAAGCTACAAATGAAAGCAAAACAAGGCGTAATGGTAGGTTACGCTCTCCAAAAGAAAGGGTACCGCATCTATTTACCCGAAGAACGCCGGATCATTGAAACGATTAACGTATCATTTGGAAATTAAATGTATAAGGAGGCCAATGATCGCAGCGGAATCGAACTGGACCCTAAAATCGAAGCACCAGTTAGGTACCAAATTTCTGAAAACCAAGAAGAACTTGAATAGGACAAATCCAGTAGCAGTAACTCAGATTCATCATCAGATGAAGAATCGTCTCCAGTCTCTAAAACTTTTTTATCCAAAATCTCAGTAAAAACAGAATTAGAGCAATACCAGACAGCGAGCGAAGAAACGGAAGATGAAATTCAGGAACCAGCAGGTTTTAATTGGATTAGAAAAGCAGTACCAAGGAAAACTGGTGATCGTACAGACATTTACTATTACATTTCAGGTCAAACAACACGTCTTCGATCTATTAAAGAGGTTAAAAGATATTGTGAAGATCATGACCTAGAATATAATCCAAAATTATTCAATTTTTCAGGAAGCATACTTTATCAGGGACCTGTGGTGACTGGTGAAGAATTAGAAGCTCCACAATCAAGTGTTGCGTCGGCCTGACTGACCGACGGAATTGGCAATCCTGGATTTTTCCAGGAAGCCATCGGCTCAAAGGATGCCGTGGAATGGAGAGCGGCCATGGATGCAGAGATGCAAAACATAAAAACCAGAAAAGTATGGCATCTTGTCCCGGCACCACCCAAAGTAATAGGATGCCGATGGGTATATGATCTGAAAAAGAACAATGAAGGTAAGCCCGTCCGTTACAAGGCAAGTTTAGTTGCCCAAGGCTTTTCGCAACGTAAAGGAGAAAATTACGAAGTGACTTTCTCTCCGGTCATAAATTTTTCTCTTGCAAGATTGTTTTTCGCCATTTTTGTAAATTTATTGAACTGGATACACTGGAAAGTAGACGTGAAAAGTGCATATCTTTAAGCAAAATTGGACGAAACAGTATACATGAAACAACCGCCAGGCTATAAAAGCACAAAAAATCCAGATTACGTTTGCAAGCTAGATAGAGCGCTCTACGGACTTAAGCAATCCGGTAGAGAATGGTTTACCGAAATTTGCAGCGTTTTAGAAAGATTGAGTTTCAAGAAATTGAAGTGGGCAAATGAAGTTTTTATAAGGAATAATGTTATACTTTTGTTATGCGTAGACGATATTGTTCTTTTAGGAAAGACGGAAATTAAAATAACAGTCAAATTGCTTCAAAATAGTTTTGATTTAAAAATTATAGGAAAAACAAAAACTCTTTTAGGAATTCAATTTATTGAAGAAGATAACAAAATTTATTTATTCCAGGAGAAATACATAAATGAAATTTACAATCGATATAAGAAATTTTTACCGCCAATATCGTCACTTCCTATTTCTAAAAGCAGTGTTTACTCAGAACTCCAATGTCCCACAACAGATGGAGAAATGAAAGAAATGCAGTGTTATCCATACAGAAGTGTTATCGGTTGTTTAGCCTTTATTGCAGCGAGAACTAGGCCCATATTAATTACGCTGTAAATCTCTTCTCGCAGTTTCAGTCCAATCCTGGAGTCACCCACTGGAACGGCTTGATGAAACTATTAGGATATCTACAGGCCACCAGGCACTACAAACTAGACCTTGGTAACATCACCGAAGTATCCCGGTATCCCTGACAGCATTTTCAGATGCCGACTTTGCTTCATGTCGAGACGATCGCATCTCAGTAGGCGGACACATTGTTTTCTGTAGCAATGCACCGACTCGTGGCGAACAGCAAAGCAAAAATCAGTGACATTATCATCCATGGAAGCAGAGTTCATTAGCATATGTGAAACGTCAAAGGAGCTAACATGGCTGAAAAATGTTCTCTCGGAATGTCAACTGCTATTAAGTGAAAATATGCTCTTAGGTGAGATCTCTTGTAAACTATTCAGTGACAATACTGCTGCAATTTAGTTTTCTAAATCATCGATAGAAAATAACCGCACTAAGCACGTGGATATAAAATATCATTTTGTCAGGAATCTATTCAACTTAAACGTTTTTAAGTTGCTTTACGAAAATATTAAGTTAAATATTGCAGACATTTTTACTAAGGCTCAGACAAAATTTCAGCTTAAGAAATTTAATGAGAAACTATTTAAAAATTATGAAGAAGTGAAACATTAGATATTTATATTGGTATTTTTTTTAAAAAAATATATCAGATTAATATTTTGTGCAAATAATATAAGATATTGCATTTTTTTTCCTATTAAAAAATGTCTTTAGAAGCAAGCATAATATGCATTTTAGGTTAAGAAATTATTTTTGTGAGAATTTGTTAAAGTTAAAAATATTTTTTTCTCCCTTTTGTCAACTGAATGTTTTGCAGGAGATGTTTCTTCTAAATGTTTCATTATTAGAATTGATTAAATTTATATACAAATACTATTAGAAATTTGTTCTTGTAATGTTGCAGATGTACTGATGTATTGTCACCGTGTAAAATTTTTATACATATCTAAGTTAAGTAATTGATTATTTTTTAATGTAGTTTGAGTCTTGTGCGGCGATAAAGCTTGTTTAAATTGCTTTATTTAATTAAATTTTATAAATCAGAATAATACTTAAAAAATCAGCTGTGATACTGCCGAGGGGAGGCATTTGTTGGGAATAAGTCAAAATTCTCCTATTTATATCAGCAGCATCCGTAATCGGGTTCATATTTTTCGAATCCAGTTAATTCGACGCAGTCGCACAAGAGCAGAAATTTAAAACGATATGCTGATAAGTTGACTCTTATTTGCATATCATTGAAGAAGAGGAATTTTTGTTTATCGCCGTACATGTAAATAAGAAGTTAAATGTTTGAAAAAAAAAGATCGACTGAACTTTTAAGATGTTGTTTTGTTGTCGTTGTGTGTATTTCAAGCAAATGGGCGTCATTCGATAAGTATGTTTTTACTTTTCGTTCTGGTTATAAGATGTTACCACGTTTAAATAAAATTTCAAGTTATTTTCTAATCGCCATTGCGTGGTTCTCTTTCTTAACAGATAAATTCAATTTACTAATTGGGCCTAATTTATTTCAAAGATAGAATGCTAGTATAAGTAAGATGCAAGAGTCCTTTTCGCGATGAATGAAGTAAAATGGGGAAAACAAAAGATCTTTTACCATTTGAAAAAGGGCTTATTGTTGGTGCCTGTTTAACAAGTGCCTCGATTTCAAAAACGGCAGATCTCACTGGATTCTCAAAAGCAGCCATATCAAAGGTTTTTAAAATTTCGAAGCAGTACCCAGTCCTTCTCTATAAGACATAACTGTGGTTCGAGCACAGTTTTCCAAAAGCGTGATCGGCGTCGTGTCCAACAAATTGTACGGCAGAATAGGGACTCTACTGTAATTCAAGGCACAAATCTCCAACCAAGGCTCTTCCCAACATATTTCAGCTCGAATCATGCTCAGAAAATTGAAGAGTATAGGAATGCATAAGCGAGTGACTGTGAGAAAACCACTTATTTCTGCCCAACACGGAAAAGTCCGTTTGCAGTGGTGTCGGAAAAGACACTGGGCCCCTGAAGATTGGAAACGGGTAATGTGGTCTGATGAATCACGTTAAAATTATTTTGCACTGATGGGAGACATCAAATTTGGCGAGAACCCCACAAAACTATAAATCCATCTTGCCTTACTCGTACTATGCAAGGGGATGGAGGAAATATCATGATATGGAGCTTGTTCTGCTGGCGTAAAAGTGATGACATAGTGTTCTTCGACGGTAAACAAACAGCCATGCGATACTTAGATATACTAGTAGATCAAGTGTACCCTGCAATGTTACATTTTTATCCTGATGAGGACGGATAGTTCATAGACAATAATACAACTATGCTATTGGGCCATAATAGTTCAAAATTGGCTCACTGAGCATCAGTCTGACTTCCAACACCTTTCCTGGCCACCGCGTAGCCCGGATTTTAACCCCATAGAAAATGTGTGGGTATGGTGGAAAGAGGCATCTCCTCTTCCATCTAATTTACAAGATCTAAAAAGCTGCATATCCAATGTATGGTACCCTCTGGATGTAAATGCACTCCAGAAGTTTGTAGACTTGATACCCAAAAGAATCAGAGCAATTATCCGTGCAAAAGGTGGTCCAATAAAATATTGATCTTGGGTTTCTAATTCATTGGCCAGTGAGTGTACCCCTCTCAAACAATATGTAAATATGGGAAGAGATTACTTAAACCCTAAGAAAAACGCTTGAAGAAATATAGAAAAGATTAGCCCTGTAATTCAACAAAGAACTAAATTTCAAATCCAACCCCCTTCCCCATCTCACACACTCAAAATCTTAAAACTCCTCCAACAAGACATCTGCATTGAATCTAAAGCTATGCGTCTACAATGCCACCTTACAGGATATTCAAGAGATTTTGAATTGTAATTTTTGTTCATTTGTTTAGAATATAGTATTTTTATTTTAATTACGCTTACTTGCTTTATCGTATACTATAGTGGATGTATGTTGTACGTAGTATAATTTATATTTGTAACATTAAATGAACCTCTTAACAAGGTAAAAAAAATTGGTTATTCCTAAAACATTTTACTAAACTGTGTATCGAATTAGTATGACAGTATAGTAAGTTAATTTCTATAAAATAGTTTTTCATCATTTGTAAAAGTTTTAATAAATTCAGAATATTGATAAGATAAGGATCATATGCTATATCTTAAATTATCACTAATATGTGTATTTAAAAAAAATCATTTTAAGGCACGGCGTGGGTGGAGCAGAGAGTCAGTTCAGAGAAAGAAGTGAGATAGTTGGCTTGGCTTGAGAGAACGTCTTTTCTTTTTGGCGGGAGTTCTAGCAAAAGCTTTGCTGTTACCCATAATTAGCATATTAAATAGTGTTAATTCGTTGTGTGTTTTTGTATTTAATACACGTTTCGTGGACAATAAAGTCTGCATTTTATCTGCATCTTCTCATAGTTCTTGTGAGAATTTTCGTAACTATATTCATTTCTAATTCCTTAAATGTATTTACATGTTATGGCGAAGATTAAATGTGATATTTAAAGGCAATGTTCCCTCTGTACGCTTACTTGCTTCATCGTATACTATAGTGGATGTATGTTGTACGTAGTATAATTTATATTTTTTGTTCTAATTATTGTTCTACTAAATATGTTAATGTTTTAAAACAGCATTTATAATTCCATGAAACGTCATTATCATACTTGTACCCTTCTGAACAAATGGAGTCTAACCATTAAATAAAACATATGTTGAACTATAATTAGGATATCTTACCATCACAATCCCTATTTACATTGCCCACATATCTACATATTTTTACAAGTAAAAACATTTTTCAACTAAATCTACAATCCGTTATCAATTTTCAGTATGACTATAAACATTTCCCAAAAGCTGTCAAAGAAGCACACGATGATGTTGAAATATTTAATAAGTTACTAAATCAACAGTTTCAATAACATGCTGATTATTTCATTTTGTATCGAGAAATAAGTAAGATAAGATAGATTAAGATAAAGTAAGATAAGATAGATAAGTAAGATAAGATAGATAATAAATAAGATAGATTTCATTATATTGATCAATAAACTGTGCTAGTTCCATGTTGTACAACAAATCAATACAACATTTAATAGGTTTTATTTGCAAGTTGAATAGCTTCTTGGAATAAGCACAAAAATCTATATAATCATAATGCTGTTGATGTTGATTAATTAATACATCATTTAGTTGAGTAAATATTTGTTATCGTCAAATCTCTGACGAAAATTTCTGTGCCTATTGTCGATTCAAAAGTTTGGATGAAGTCTCTAGCAGCTGACTCATTGTTTATTCGGAAATATAATATTAATTTCTGTTGACAACTGATTTCAAATTAGAATTTTATTGGTTTTTTTTATGGTGAAGGCATTGATCACGCGATGCCAAATGTATAATAAATAAAATGCGACAGTTAAAACACAAAGCCATTACAATATCTAGGTAACGTTATAAAAACTGTTGACATTTCTGTTGACAACTGATTTCAAATTAGAATTTTATTGTTTTTTAGGGTGAAGGCATTGATCACGCGATGCCAAATGTATAATAAATTAAATGCGACAGTTAAAACACAAAGCCATTACAATATCAAGGTAACGTTATAAAAACTGTTGACATTTCTGTTGACAACTGATTTCAAATTAGAATTTTATTGTTTTTTTAGGGTGAAGGCATTGATCACGTGATGCCAACTGTACGACTGTAAAATGCGACAGTTTTAAACACAAAGCCATTGCAGTATGAAGGTAACGTTATAAAAGCATTAATATATATATATATATATATATATAAAAGCCCTCTCTATATAAATAAAAAAAATTAGAAATATAGCTTTAGCAACCCTGATGCTTGTGTGTGTGTTAAAGTTATAAATAGTTTGTATAAATTATAATATCTGTCAGAGGGAAAATTCCAGATAAAATTTTATTTTTTGAAGACGAGATATTTGCGGGTTCTATTAGTTGAAGATGATTAACTGGATTGCTGGTGTCATTTTCCACGTGATCAAATTGCACTTACTAGACACATCAGCAAACTTGAAGACTGGTTCCGAAAATGGAAAGTTGCTATCAACGCCGAAAAAAACCGAAGCAATCTTATTTCATAAATCACCATATAACTTAAAATTCCCCCAAATTAAAATTAACAACAAAATTATCCCGTGGTCTCAGAGCTGTAAATATCTCGGCTTAATTATAGACAGGAGATTATAGAAATTATAATCTCCTGTATAATCTCCTCGGATTAATTATAGACAAACCTGGAAGCCCCATTTCATATATATTAAAAACAAGTTCCGTGATCGAACTAGAAAATTCTTCCCCCTAATATCAAGGAACTCGAAAATGAGCAGGGGAAGCAAATTACTTATTTACGCTGCCTATTTGCGTCCAGAACTGACTTATGAATGCCCGGTGTGGGGGTACGCTGCCAAAAGCAACTTAAAAATCATCGAACAACAACAAAACCAAGTTATTAAAAATATTTGTAATACTGCCAGATACTTTTCTAACACTGAAATTTATAAAGCTCTTGACTATGCCTCACTTAAAAAAATCATCACAAAAATAGCCGAAAGTTTCTACAACAACCTGCAAAACATAGAACATGAAGCCTTTGAAAGTATCTCAAAAAATGAACCGGATCAAAACATCAGAACTATAAACATACTTCGCAATAGCTCAACCCATTGAACACAGCAATCAACCCTTCCCTCTACCTGACCTAATCTACAGATAGAAACAACAAAAGTGGCGTCATCTACCAGTATTAAAACCATACCCAAAAACTTTAAACTAGTTTCTTGTTAAGACTAAGAATTATCCTGGCAGCAAACCCACTCCACCGGTAACAACCAATAGTAATGTTCCTTTTCGACTTTAACGTAACACCAGCCAATAGTATCTCTAGCTTCACCAAAAAACTAAACAGTTCATGCCAAACAATTTAACACCATTCTCTATACAGTCATATCAGTAAGGGGATAGTTCTCCACGGAGGATGGGTGCCCCGACAAGTCTACCATCGAAGTCGAAGTCATTTTCCAAGTGATCATTTCCTGAAATTAGATATATAATGATGTGCATTCGGTAAAATGCAGGCTGTTAAAAATTTCTTTTTACTCTTGCTATATTTTGCTAAGCCCAACTGACTGATTGTAGGAGCATCGGGAAAGCTTATAGGTATATCCCTCCATAAAGTGCTTGAAGAAAATTAACAATTTTTTTATCTAAGCGGATCATAATTTCTTTTAAACAATATTCCTTTCCTCTAAATTCTTACAATATCCGATCTTGACAATATTTTCGGTGATGAAATTAAATTTTGTGTCTTAATTGCTCATGATCTAAATTCGTAAGAGTATTGAGGAAAGGTATACCATCTGCTAGAATTGCGTTCATTTCCAACAGAGGATTTCTAGTACAAATTATGTCTTTATGTTTCTTCATGCTTTTGAAAATTACTTAACCTCGTTCCTTGTAACCATAAGGTCCATGATTCTAATTTGCCTACATTTTTCAGCTTTTCAAGTCTTTAAAGAAAATAATCCACCACAACAGCGAAAGGCTGTCTAAAAATATAAAGATGGAATTCTTCAATGCTTCATATGATACCTATTTTTTCTAAGGATTTGAGAAATTTTTTTCTGAAGAAGATTAGAGTGCGAAACAATAAGATAGGCCAAGGATCTTTCGGTGGACTATCAAGACTATAATGTTATACTCTCTCTCATTTATATATATTCTAGTCTCTTCGTTGGATGAAAAATGCCATGCATAAAATTGCAAACACAGAACAATTAGAAATGATCAAGTTTGCTGATTTGTCTGCCAATCAAGTTTGTCAAGTCGTGTCTATGAATCCTTTTAGAAACCAATCACAATAAGACTAAAGAGAATGAAAAATTCCAAATTATATTTTTGGGAGGAGGAAATCTAGAAATGAATCCCTGGAAAAAAGACTTGAAAATTACTAAGATTTCAAATTATTGACTTTAGCTAAAAAGAGTACGATATGGAATGGAATTCAGAGGATGACCAAGGCCTTTCCGGGGCTGTCCAGTAAGTGATAAAGAAGAAGGAAATCTTGAAATGATCATAATTTTATTCCTATAGGAAATATTTCATTTTTCAGGTGACATAAGGTTTCCAATTTTTCATTCCAAAGTGGTATTTCTGATGATTAAGAGTTGATCCAACAATCCTAACAGCACCCAAATACTGTACAATATTGTTTAATATTGACCAATATTCAGGGCATGACTAAGACAGGGGCATATGGGGTAGTTCCTCAAATCCAATAAAAATTTTATGTTACACCTCCTTTTTTAATGAATGTTCTTCATTACTAAAGTGAAGCAGAGGGGACCCCCAAAAATTTTTTTGCCTCGAGACTTAACGAGGCTAAGTCGGGCTCTGTCAATATTCATAATATTTCATTTTTATTAATATCGTATAATATCCCCCATTATTGTAAATATTGAGTTACATGGTATTTTGTAAGCAATTCATCATAATTCTTAGCTCAATGAGATACTTTTAGAAAGCAGTATCAATAATGAATAGATCATCTAAATAGCAGAAGTAAAATTTTCATTTCACTCCCTTAAAAAACAAAGATTATCTACTATCATTTCAAACGTTGTCGGCTTATTACATAAACTAAATGAGATTAAATCAAAAACAATTAAAAAAACTATTGAGCTTGGCAAATCGCGGCATCAATGTCGTGTTCATTCACTTCAGTTTGCTAATAACCTGGTTTTAAAACTAATCTTCTAAACAATTCTGTTTCAAAGAGGTTGTCTGATTGATTTTCGTTAATGGATATATGTCCTTGCTCATTATTTTGTTGAGGATGATCAATAGCCCTCGCAGAAATACTATGTTAAATCTTTTTTTTAAAACTTGCCATATACAATGGCCAGCGATTCCCTGATACTTCAATAGCATCATTTTGTAGTATATTATCTATTCGTCTTGAATAATACACCTCTCAATGATATACACGATATAAGTTAAAATTAGTAACTGCGTCAAAAAGTTTTTTTTTTTTTTGTCAAAATATTACACAATTTTACCCGAGATTCCTAGTTTCTGAACAATTTTTAATTGCTTAACACACATTTTTAACACTGTATCTTTCAATGCTATTTTCTCAAAATTATAAATTTGTGACAATTTTCTTACGAAAGTGTTAAATTCTAATGCGCATCATTTTGCTTAAATTCGGTATAAAACAAGCAATCTGTTCATTTAAAGATATTTTATAAATTTGTTTTAAGGCTTCAATATGCAGGGTAAAAAACTGAAAATTAATTGAATTGAAATGCAGTCTGCAATTTTAATCCAGAAATTAGGAATATAGAAATATATTTTTATTGTAACTGCAAAATTTTGAAGAAAACCCGTTTATCAAATTCGATCAATGATTTTTGCATTAGATACCTATTTAGCTATTTAAAAAAAACCCCATCATTTTTATCAATTTGAAAAAGAATCTCCTAATTAAAGTTTTAAATTTCTTTTATGCATAAGTTCAAAAGTACAGCTACTTTACAGCACTTTTCAATAAAAATTCATTCCAAATGAAATTAAATACCTTAAGTATGATAGCAAAATGATTATCAGCATTTATTAACATTTAAAACTTATTTTTTACTTTCCCTGAATTTCTCTCAAAAGTCTTAAATTTCCTTCAGTAATGTTAATAAGATTGTGTCTGGTTCTCCATTGAGATTAGAATCTATCAAATTGTTAAATTCTACTTCAACTTGATTTTTCACAATTTCCGGATAGACTTCATCCATTACATTAATTTGATTATCTAGCACTGAAATAATTTGTTTTAGTGTAACAAATGTTTTCTTAAAACCTATCTTGTTCGATGCCGTATACATCGAAGGGATTTGACTATCAAGGGCTTTGCCCCAGCAAAGATCTCAAACATAGTTTACTCCACGCGGTGCAAAAGGAGAATGACTTAAGCAACAGATCCGAGATAGAGATCAACGATTAAGAGTAAGATTCAATTTAGAAAATAGGAATCATAATTATCAGTGCGGTCATAATGGGAAATTGAATTATCCAGGTAGCACATCTTGTACCACAATATTGTACAATATTGCGCAATATTGTATGGTATTAAACAATATTTCACAATACTAAACAATACTGCGAATATTGATCAATATTGTACAATATTTGTGAGCTACTAGGATAGCTTGTGAATGATTGAAGCAAGGATCTCTTGTAATCCTTGCTTCTGCAATGGCCATCAAAAGTGCACCACAAATCAGATCTTTCATGCTCATGACCACGTATTTGCCATCTTTATATTTTAAATAGGGAACCATTCGATGGGTAGGCGTATCAATTTCAGAACTGTCTGTTTCCATCGAGTTGTAATGTAAAAGGTAACAGTTTATGCATTCTTCTCGGATAATTCTTCTAAAAAAATATCGAAAGACCTTATTCATTTACAGAAAAGAGTGATGTTACTCGTATATTAGCTAGCTTACAAAATTATGGCTTCCTAACAAATCTTCTTCTAATATTTTCAATTTAATGACAGAACTTTAAAAACTGATTTACAGTCGTGGATTATTTATTCGCCAGTACTTGATAGATTGTTCGAGAGATTCCTTCCATCAAGTCAAAAGATGGAATTTTTTTCAATTCCATCTTTGAATTCATTCTTTTGCAAAGGCAAAGGACATATGAAATATAAGATTTTGAAATTTCTTCATGTTGTTGAGCTGAGACTGAAGAATTCTTTCGTCTGGGTGTTTCAAATCTTTCTGTTGACCAATCTTTGTTTCGAAATTTTACTTAAATACCAATTTATGAACATTTAGAAAGATGGAAAATATTCTTATATCTGTGATAATATTAACTAGCTGTGTGATTGAACAAAAGCAGTGTAATTTTATATTTTTGTTATTAGAGAGATAATATATGTAGTGGAATGGCAACAACCAAATATTTTTGGAACCAAAAAAATAAAATAAAATAAGAACCCATTAGAACTCAATTTAGGAGAAAGTTTTTTAATATCTAATAAATGTGGTTTTGTCCTTTTTTTAAAGACATTTCTTATGAATAATTCAATTAAATAGCTAAGAACGGGAAAAATTAACAGATCAAATCACTTTCTTTTTTAAAAAATGTTGATTATTTGTGCAGTTACATTATGCTCATGATATGATCGGATGTGTTATACGGTTGATTATAGTATATGTTTTTGATTGCACACGCAACTTTAAATAATATAAAGGTATTTAAAAATGAAAATGGAACACGAACTAAGCACCACTATCTTGAATGATGTCAAAATTAGCTTAGTGCTTAGTTTTCATTTTCCTACAAAATTCGTTCTTATGACATTTACTAATTTTAAATTCATTCTTATTACGTTTACTAATTTTAAATTCATTCTTATTACGTTTACTAATTTTAAATTCATTCTTATTATATTTATTAATTTTAAATTCATTCTTATTATATTTATTAATTTTAAATTCATTCTTATTACGTTTACTAATTTTAAATTCATTCTTATTATATTTATTAATTTTAAATTCATTCTTATTAAGTTTATTAATTTTAAATTCATTCTTATTACGTTTACTAATTTTAAATTCATTCTTATTATATTTACCAGCGGGTGACCGAGCTCTACTAGGAGAAAACAGGTATCGAAGCTAACTCGAATATTTAAATTTTCAATTGTGATTTATCAAAACAATACATGCCATAAGAAAATTTGTGAAACCATTGGTGAAAAGATAACCGGTCAAAGTGCACCATTGTAAACTAAAACTTAAGCTCCAAGCATGCGTTACGAGTAAAAGGGGAAAAATTATCTTATTAATATGTTGCCATCAGATTGACAAAAACTCAAATTTTAAAAAAATAAATTATTATTGCGCATTAAACATATAAAAATGCAATTTTCATCACGTGTCTGCATGAAAGGAAAAAATATATATATGAATATTGCTATAGATGGCATATTGGCTATAGATGGCAGCACGTTACCACTTGAAAATTTAAGTAGCCATTATGGCGAACTAATAAAGTTTGAAAATATCCTATCTGTAACTCCGAACTGCTAAACCGTAGCGCTTCAAAACCGGCGCCAATCGATTCCTCGTGGCCAAAAACCCCAGACCCCCAAATTTACCGGAGTTTATTTACCGAAAATCGCCCCAGAATTAATAAATTCTGGGGCGATTTTCGACTTGACAACCATTCCTCGTATTATAGTATAAGATTTTAAATTCATTCTCATTACGTCTACTAATTTTAAATTCATTCTTTTTACGTTTACTAATTTTAAATTTATTCTTATTATGTTTACTAATTTTAAATTCATTTTTATTACGTTTCTCCTTTTCTATCAAATTTATTTCATCAAAAAATTTGAGTTCATTATATGACATTGGTATTTACAGGATTTAAATTGTAAAGCAATAAAGTGTAACTAACGATAATCCCAACGATGCCAAAAATAAAATTTCTTCTTATGGAAACAATTTTGCACACGGTTAAGGATATTCCCTTATCGGCTAACATTATAAATCTTAATTGGGAAGATAATGGCAACTCAGAGTTTCCCGGCATCATTAAAGATTTAAATGATATCTTCGTAGATGCATTGTCAATCATTGCGGCTGAAGTAGTCATACCAATAAGTAGGCTGAATATGGTCACGAAGAGGCAGTAAACAGCTTCTGATTGAGAGGATCGTCCAAAAAACCTATTATCCATCGAGTTATACAACGTAAAGCACATAACACAGGAATTGTACAGAATTATTATAAATACCAGGAATCCTATTTCGTTGTCAATCTTTTCTACTGTAGATTTAATTGCAGAATAAGAGCGCAAAAGAACTTCGTAGTCAATTCTTCCTTCCAATGGTAAGTTGTCCAGAAAATGCTTCAACACAGATTTTATGTTGTGGCAGATGGTCATGTAAAATATTGCGAAGGCAATCACAGACAAAGAATGAAACAAGAAAATCGATATTCTAAGGACAACATTAATCATATAGTTATAGAAACCGTCACCAAACTGATAACCGTAAAAGAAAATAGACATGGGGTCAAAATGTCTGTTTAAAATAAACTGGTTAATTATCAAAAAAAATTGAGAAGAAACAGAGAAGAATGTTATTATTTTTATCCACAAAATATTGGTGCATGACTTTTCAACTTTAAGTTTGCTAAGAAGTTCGACATTGGTTTTCAAATGGCCGAGTTTTATCGTAAGGGCAAGACGGTATATAAATAGCACTATGCATAATATGATCATGGATAAAGTCAAGACAAAATTATTGACATATTTCGCTGCTGACACAGTCATTGAAATTTGAATCATTATTATTGTTATGTTGAACAACATTATGAAGAAATTACGTATTATTGTTTTTAAAGAAGATTTGCCACAGTGGTTTAGTGGAAAAACTGCGCTGCATTTAAATAAAAAAAATATAAAACCATAAAAGTTCTTCATTTTTATCTTTCACGAGCAAGATTTTTAAACCCCTCATTTTTCGCAAGCATTCAATAAAATCAAACGTCCTTTATAAATTTAAGCGTTTTTCTCCCAAACAAACGCTTTTTAAAAGCTATCATCAATCATATGAATGTGAAAGAAAGCATTTAATAGATTAAAAAAATAAATATTTGCTCAAGAATATTAGTTGTTTCATTCAATATTGAAAAAAAAGAAAAAGGTTTTAAGATTTATCGAGCTGTATTGATTAATAAAATGAGTTACTGATTGGTCATGTCAAAATCAATACAGGATTTGATACATTTATTGACGAAATGCCATTCGCAAACGTCGTCAAAATTTAAAATCGACCAAGCGACGGTAGAAATCGTTGGCCATTTAATAATCTCGACCTTCTGTATAAAGGGTCCCGGATGCAAAAAATAATTTGGGGTTCTACATTTTTTGTAAAGAAAAAAAATTACAAACACCAACACATATTATTATTGCATGTTTATTTATTTTTTGTTATTAATGTTTTTGTTATTAATTCCTTCCAGAAAATTGTAATTTTTCGCAATTTCATCTTTCTACCCACTGTATAGCAATTGCATTTACGCGTTCTGCTCACATATTTGATCGAAGATAATTCTTTATTAATTTTAATTTGCTGAAAGAGCGCCTCACAATTATTATTGTAACCGAGACGTAAAGAAAACTTAACATAGTTAAGGCATTTAGAAATAAATCAATATAATTATTACCTAGAATGTATTGCAATATGCGCCTTGTGTGTTATTCATTCAAAATCAAGTTCCGTAGCAAAGAATGATTAGTTAGTCATCTACATCTTTATTATAAAACGTTAAAATGTATTTGGAGCATTTACTTAAATGTTTATTTATTTATTTAAATACCAGCTCTATGATAGGAGCACGATTCTTCGAATCTTATTTAATTAAAAATTAAGGAAGATTTCGTGTTCATCTCGATAAAAAAAATATAAAAAATGATGAGTTCTTGAGAACTCTGTAATAAAATTCTGACTCTTCTTATTGTGTTAAATATTTAATAGCGCGATTTTTTTTCGATTTTTAAAGGTTTTAATAGTAATATTATATATTACTAGCCGCCTTTGGCGACCAGTCGGTTCGCCAGTATTAATGCTCGCTAATATTTTATGTAGCTGTGTCTCATAACAGGTTTTTCACCAAAATATTTTTAAACCAAACAAATTTTGATAATCATATAATTCATTCATAGTATTATTTATTATTATTTTCTTCAGATGATCTGTTCACTGTACTACTCATCTTTCTCTTTCTATCCGAACAATGATTGTCCCGGAATTGATAATTTACTTAAATGGTGGAGGGAAAGGTCTAAAATTCTGGTTTTATAGAATAATGAGATTCAAATTTTCATAAATGTAAACACACTAAACAATTAAAGACACAATTGGTTTTCAAGAGATGCAAAAGCTTAAAAACAGCTTGGAAAATGCCTCGCACACACGAAATAGCGGTGACACACACACCCTTCTTTTCTTTTCTATCCTTTTTTTTCACTACTTTTCTTTCTATAAACCCTTTTTTCGCTTTATTACTTTTTTTTCTTCCCTGCCCAGACTTTATTTTGAGCAGGCATAGATTAAATATTCATACCGACTAATAATAAAAGGAACTATTTTCTTTCATTTTTAAACGTCCCGTTTTCTATGAATGAAAACCAACTGACTTCGCGTATTTCTTTCTAAACAAATCATAATTTATTACTTCCTGCTATCTAACTCAGTTGGCGTGGGGGAAGTAAATGAAGATTTTTGGCGGGAAAGTTAGAAAAATGTCATTTTAATTATTTTCCACGTAGTTTTTTAATTTTTTTCTCTCCATAAGAACCATCCTCGTGGCTTAACGAAAATATTTTTTATAAAAACTAGCCGAATCGGTCAAGCCGTTCTCCAGTTTTGCGCTTAGCAACGCATTTCGAGTTGCATTTTTATTAATATAGATTCCCAGTGCCTGACCACTATCGCTATAATTAGTGAAACTTGAAGCGGATTCTAGCTAATATAATACAAAAAGACTGATTTATGCGGAATAAATACACGCACATATTTCATTTCACAATTTGAAATGATATAGCCTATGTGTAAATGCAATATTATTTCTAATTTGCATAGTTTCGATTTTCTCCCCGATTTGTATTTGTAGCCTCGCTGATCTTTTATTTTCCTCTGCCACTTACTCTTATTTTCCTAATCAATTTTCATCTAAAGGCAGTTGAAATTATTTAATTTGATGTATTCATTTTACATAATTCTATTTAATAATTAAATTCTTCTTAACTAAATCGGTGCAAAATTTAATATTAAAATTCTCTATTAATTCTGGGCTAACAATAGTCCCACGTTTTATCATGACGGAACATGATGTTGTTTTTGGGATGAGGTTTTTGGCGTCAACAAAAATCCGTAGGCGAAAAATAATTTTTTTTATTTATTTACACGAGAATTTCAAAAAAAAAAAAATCAGCTTTTAATAATGCGTTGTTTAATAATTAAAAAAAATAAGTTAATGACTACAGCAAATAAAACCTAGAAAAATGTCATTTTGAGACGTGATTATATGAAATCATTTCCTGTTTATTAGAATTAACAGGAAATGATTGTAATGTCTTTTAAACAATCAATGCGATACAAAGTTTTTTGGATCGTTTGCAATATTAAAGTGACTCATTCAATGAAACGATTAAAAGGAATAAAAAATATAATTCAACGCACGAGCACGTGGTGCTTGGCCGTTAGAGAAATTGTGTTCTGACATGATACATTGAGATATGCACGGCAGATTTCATTTTCAACTTTATTGTGTTATATTCGTTAGGACATATATATACCTTCTGTTAGGTGCAGCAAAGTCAACATTTGGCTTTTGCGCAGTAAAAAAACCAAACAAATCAAATTTTTTGGGTTAATTATTTTAATAAATATAACCAAACAGAACAAGAAACTATTTAAAAAATTAATTTTGCATGAAATTAATTTTCTTATTTTAATAAGTAACATAACATAAACATTTAACATCATTTTTTTTGTAAATAGAAGTATAAATTTATGAAAGCCCGAAAGAAAAAAAAACCCTATTAAACAGTAACTACAGAGAACTGTAATTAGCACAAATCAGTCGCCGGTAATCAGCATATTTAGTTTCCAATTTTACCTTATCAATCTAAGTCTTTCCAAACGTTGTTCTATCTGATAAGCATCTATTTCGGGCCGGAGTAATCATTTAAGTGCTTAAAAGTTCTTGAACCATAATGATATCACACAGACGATAGTCTAATTTTTTTCTTTTTTAGAGAAAATAAATTTTAACTCGTTAAGTACATGAATTGAAGATACAGAAAACCATTTTACTGAACGAAACCATTTTGCTGAAAACAACAGCACTAACTTTTCTAGATACCTAGTAAAGGCATAGTGAAGTTTAATCTTCTTTAATTAATTTCATAGGAAAATAGCTAATCAAATGGTATGAGTACATGTTTATCTAGAACAACTAAGAAATTATGGATGGCAAAATGTTTCGTCGGTTGATTGGACAGTTTGAGCTTTAAAATTTTGATTTAACAATGGCATCCATATTGTTCACTTAAAAATATTCTCGTGAAAAATTATTCTTCCTTCACCTTTTCCTAGATTGAATAGAAGATATTTAATAAATCGAAAGGCTTCAAACCAATTTACAGAAGAAAAAAAAACCTTTTTTACGATTTCAAAATTTATAAGATATAAAGTGCAGACTATATATTCAAATGAAAAAAAAAATATTTTCCTATGAATGTATAAATAATTTTATTAGAATTTTATAATTATTCTAAAAAATGTAATATGTAAAAATGCTATACTGCTTATACACTGAAGTGACAAAAAGTCATGGGATGACTGTTAATATCGTGTCGGTCCTCCTTTTGCCCGCCGAAGTGCAACCACTCGACGTGTCATGGAGTCCATAAGTCGTTGGAAGTCCTCTGCAGGAATAGTGAGCCATGCTGTCTGTATAGACGTCCATAATTGTGAAAGTGTGGATGGTGCAGGAGTTTGGGCACGAACGCACCTTTCGATGATTTCCCATAAATGCTCGATGAGATTCATATCGGGTGATCTAGGTGGCCAGATCATGCACTGGAATTGTCCGGAATGTTCTTCAAAGCAATCTTTTGTTCGGGCAACAGTTCTGGCCCGGTTACATGGTGCATTGTCATCCATAGAAATCCCATCGTTTTGTGGGTACGTGAAGTCCATGAATGGCTGCAAGTGATCTGCAAGAAGCTGAACATAACCAGTTCCAGTCAATGATCGGTTCAGTTGCACCAGAGGGCCGAGTCCATGCCATGTAAAAACAGCCCACACCATTATGCAGCTACCACCAGCTTGAACAGTGCCTTTCTGACAGTTTGGGTCCATGGCTTCGTGAGGTCTGCGCCACACTCGAACTCTACCATCAGCTCGTAAGAACTGAAATCGTGACTCATCTAACCACGCCATGGTTTTCCACTGGTCTAAGGACCAGTCGATATGCTCACGAGCCCAGGAGAGTCGCTGCAGGCGATGTCGTGCTGTCAGTAAAAGCACTCGAGTCGGTCTTCTACTGTCATAACCCAAGGAAGACACATTTCGCTGCACAGTCCTATCGGACACGTCCCTCGTACGTCTCACATGGATTCCTGTAGTTATTTGACGAAGTGTTGCGTGTCTATTAACATTGACCATTCTACACAGACGTCAGCGGTCTCGGTCGTTAAGTGCAGGTGGTCGCCCACTGCGATGTCCATGATGGGATGGGATGGGATGCCTGAAATTTCATACTCTCGACACACTCTTGATACTGTGGATCCCGGAATTTTTAATTCACTAACGATATCCTCAATGGAATGACCCATGCGTCTAGCTCCAACTAACATTCCACGTTCAAAGTCTGTTAGTTCTCGTCGTGCCGCCATAAATCCCGAAAGACCAGTTCACATGAATAACTTGAACACAAATGAAAGCTCTGGAAAATGAAATGCGCATTTATACTTTTTCGCTGCGATACTACTGCCATCTGTATATTTGCATATTGCTATCCCATGGCTTTTGTCACTTCAGTGTATAACAGTATTATATTACAGCTTGTTTCCGATATGATTCATAAGAGAAAATTTTCAGACAACCTCATGTACTCTGCCCTTCTTTAAAATCAAATGCCTTATTTCTCATCTCGTCAGTGGATAATAGCCTAAAAACATATTACATGGCTAATTTCAGGACATCCCAATTAATATTTCAGTTACCTAAAATCCTTAAATGTCAGTCCTTTTTTATGAACATCTGATACTTGATCTCATAAGAATTGATTTTACAATTGACAACATTCAGGTGAATTCAAGTTGCCATAGAATTAAAAGTATCTACAAAATTTTAAATGCATTAAATATTATTAAACAAAGGATAATATTAATGATATTTTTTTAATTGCAAACTATTTCCATTTACAACGCCGTAAAAGTAGTGCAAGTGGGATTGAATCTATACTACTGTACTGGAGTCGAAAAGATGAAGCACAACTTTTAGACATCTTCTTTATTTTCTGCTAGAATGTCACAACACACAACACAAATACACAACACAACAATTAAAAATAGGACGAAAAAAAAAAACGATCAGCACATCTCGACGACTCGATCAGACTCTTCTGTCCACCGACTCTCTTCTCTCTTTTAAACTTGTTTCTCGCCTCCCCCAGTTACTACGCCACCTGGCGATCACAGGCAACCCGATCCGTCTGGGTTTTCCAGTCTTTCTCGGTTCCCAGGCAATATGATCCTTCGAGTCATTACAGTTTTCCTTGGTTCCCAGGCAATACGACCCTTCACGTCTTTATACTACTATTATAAATGCGAAAGTTTGGATGGATGGAGGATGTGAATCAATCACGCCAGAATAGCTGAAGGAAATTGGATGAAATTTAGCACAGAGATAGATTATAGTCTTGATAGGGACATTTTATTTAATACTATTTATTCCAATTAATTGAAGTGTTAATTTCTTATTAATTAAAAACTAACCTTCCAGCCAAAAATCTTCATTTTCTCACCTCTAAATGACTATGACTTCAGTTTTGTCCCCCTCCTCCTCGCTAATGAGGTTAGGCGTAACATGTTTTCGACCGATTATTTCAAACTGTTCTGTTTGTTTTCTAAGTGTTAGATGCACTTAAAATTAAACATTATTAATCCATTTTTCGGATTCATTTTGAAGTACTTTTGAATTAAAATAAAATAAAAAGATTAAAAGAAAAATTATAAATATCTAATCTGTACCGTGTTAAACCCAACTGGAAAATCCAGGCACTTGAGTTGCCCCAATTGGCATCAGACCGTCAGTTTTCACACATATGCACCGAAATTCCCAAGCGTACGAAGTCACGGGTAAAAGGTAGTTTAAAATAAACTAAAATTTTTATTAAAGACAAGCTAAATGGGTATTTTAATTATACTTTTAAGTAACAGATTAAGATAATCGATTAAACTGAAATTCAACTGCCAATCTTATAGTATTCTGTAATGCAACTCAATTGAGACATCTTATCGGATCACAAGTTTTGTAAGGTAGAGTGAAAAAAACTGAATATAAATGGCGATAAACCGCCGAGAAAAACCATGAACATGGTTGCCATAGGTAGACGAGTCTAAGTAAAGTGGGAAGTTGGCATTAAAACAGGCCACAACATTTGGCTGACTTATCGCGTTTCATCAGGCGAAAAATTCCTTTCGCTTTCGCTCTTGCAGTTATATTTATATTACAGTTAAATAAAATTAAATTGTAAGCAAATTTAAAAATTCCTTGTTATTTGAGCTTTAAAATAATGCCTTGAATGAAAAATACTTCAACTATATTTCTTCTACTGCTTTTGTATTGATTTTTTTAAACCTGCGGCTGCCGTTAATAAAATAAAAACCAATTGGATAATAACAAAATAGTTTGATATGTTCTGGAAGATTCGTGTGTCTTGAAGAGCGGAAAGCTTAAGTTCAAACTTAAAATCCCCAGTTATGTTTTTTCACCAATGCATCTTTTTACTGATGGCCATATTTATTCAATGAGATTCAAATCGCAATGATAAGGAGGCAGTTTTTCAATTTAATGCCCTGCTTCGAATAAAATTTGTTCCAATTGCGTTTGAAGTATGCATTTTTACAGAGTTAGTGCTTGACTCCTGTTCAAATAATTCTGCGACATTCTGAACTATAGATCGTGCTTGAGAATGCAGTCTTCCCACTCTTAAATGTAGTCACTGTATAAAGCAAATCTACAATGTAATTGAAACAAATGGCAGGTCCTCCTTCACAGCTAAGACCAAAGATTGACGGAGTAAAACAGAAAATAGAATCGATGAGAAAAATCACAAAATATGAGCGTCAGACATGGAACGAAGTACAAAGGAAAATCAGGATTCTAATTGGTGATTCTTCAAACGATAATGGTTCTTCAAACCTGTTCATTTGGCGCCAAATAAAATACAGTCCTTTCAGTCACCCCCAAAATGTAATAGAATATCTCATTTCCAAGGCGACGGATTCCTACTTTTTGGGTTAATAGCGTTTTTCTCCTGACAGAAGGACAATACCTGACCTCGTGAGATTTCCGGAAGAAGAATGCATGTTCTGTGTTCTTAAACTTTGGATTTTGGAAGCGTGGTTGTGTTTGATTATTAAAGTTGTTACTTCGAAATTGAAAGAATTGAGATTTTTTTCCAGTAGCTCTAAATGGCGAATTATCATCGTATTCCTGTTAGTCTATTTACCATAATTAGTCCTGTTAAAAATTAACATCTTTTAGATTCGACTATGTTTTGTATCAAAGTTCATATTGTATCTTGCATTAACACCACGCTCTCCTTTGTCTAGTCTGACTGTACGCATTTTGTCACAGTCAGACTAGAAGCTGGATTTCTAATCTAAGATGCATCTTTTCCTATTTTTATTAAATAAATATTTTTATAAAAGCTACATGATATCAAAAACATCTACAATAATTTTAAGGAATAATAATAATAAAAAAAAAACTCAACTATTTCTAAATTTTTAAGCAAAAAAAAAAAAAGAATTCTTCAGAGTAACTTAAATAACTAAGAATGTTTCTTACTTTTACTTAATAAATCAAAATATTTGTAAAAAATTATTTATCAAATGTAAATTGAATTAAAAAAATTCATGCATTTTCATTTTATAAAAAATATTAGTTTTAACTTTCTAATCAATATTTTCTAGGTTTTTCTTGTTCTTTTTTTAAATCTACGTTTGAAACTATTTATGTAATTTCAGAAATGTCACCAGCAATTTAGTTAGCAATATTTTAAAGTTTAGGACATGAGTTTGCTATTTAAATAATATAAAATCGAATACTAAAATATGGTCTTCCGCGGTTTGGTTATATGTTCGGGGTTTGTGAGTTTTACCTAGGTGGATGGGTATTTATTGATTTAAATATAGGTTGTTGTTGTTGTTACTTATGTCACTTTCCATGGACAAGCCCCGCTGATACGATCAGCAGATTCTAAGCCAGAGATATACGTCCCTTGTTTTACAAGTAGTGCCATCTAGGAACAAGAGTACGACTTAACTACACACACGCCACAACACTTTTTAGGGGGATTCATGCATATTCATTAACTCATCTCAGATCGTAATTTAGACCTGGAACAGGGAACGATCACCTATGACCCAATGCCCCCAGTGGTATTACTCTCGATATGCAGGACTGTGACCACGAACAGATTTAACGAGCACCAGCCGCCACACACTCGGGGAATCTTTTGCCCGATGAGTTTTGAACCTGTAACCTAAGGAGTACGAGTACAACGCTCTACCAACCAGGCTATCCCAGTCCAATTTAAATATATAAAGATATATGATTCATTATCTCATTCCCTTATATCGTCCCTACTTTCTATTGAAGTAAGTGAGGGTTCTTATCTATTTATTTATTCTTTAATTTCATTATGAAAATAATTTTCATTTATAAAATAGAACCTCATTAAAAGTATTATTGATTATATTTTGAATGGAGCTTCTCTCATTTTATCTATATTTATACGATAGTTACTGTGCTTACAAAGCACAAAAAAAAAATAGATTCCATATGCTGAAAACAAACACTATAATGTAATTTATTATAACAAAAGTAACAATTTTACACACAAAAGTAACATATTTTAAAATCTAAACTAAAAACTAATTAATTTTCAAAGTTTTATCTTAATTTAGCCAATATTAACTTTCTTTAAAAAAAATATTCTCTTGTTTACTTATCCCTATCCACTTTTGAGAATTAATTCAAGAGAAGCTTTGTAAAATGCTTTAACCAACAGGTTTTCACACTCCGAGTGAAGGGATAAAATATTGTCCATCGAAGCACATTCCTTTAAAAGATCCTTACGATTTCCTTACATGCGATTGACTTGACATGTGTCAAATATCCCTATTAAAATCTCACAGTATATATTCACAAGAATAAAAGTTTAATTAGCTTTTTCTCAGTTCGTTATGTGTCGTGCTCGTTGCTTCTGATTGTAAATAACGCCTGCTTCCCGTGATGGAACTTAAAAATTCAATCTGTCTTCTCCCTTATTTCGGCCACGACTCTACCTCAGTTTTAACTAAAATTATTATGTAGTTACACACGCATACACAATAAAGAATTCCACAGTACCTACAAATCCAAATCTCAGTTTGAAATTCTTGATTTCCTGCGTGATTGATCCTCGTGCAGTACAATAGGTGCATCATGCCAAACAAATAAAGGACCATAGTTTTTAAAATTTTAGATAAATTAAATCTGTTAGTGTTGAATAAATTATCACACAAAATTAACTTCAAAACGAATATTTTCATAAAAATGAAACTCATCGTCGGATAGCAATAGCTTACTAATAGCAAGCTTCCTATCCAAACCAATTATCTCGGATAGAACAACCCACATTTTTCTAGCTTAACGTCTATCAGAAAAATTTGTAATGGTTATGATCTATAATTATTACCAATATATTGTGATATTTTCTAAAAATCTGGAAATTCTCAATTTGTTGAAATTCCGCTTGTTTTTATTCAAAAACCAATTATCTCTTCGTCAATAAAAAGAACTAGTGGAAATTCGTCAATAATTTCAAATTATTTAAGATAGTTCTTGATGATTCTCATGCTATCGAAAATTCTTGATTTCCTATTGCTAGTACAAATTTATTAATTAAAATAATTATAAAGTCATTGGTGGCAAACAGCAGTTCAGTAATAATCTTAAAAGGTGATTCAGCATTCATACTTGAGCATATTAAACTTTAATATGGTTATAAATTTGTAGTGTTTCCATTTGCATCAAACTCCATAACGTTCCAAATCTTTCCGGAAACTTGTTCCCGACAATTTTAAACGAGATTTGAAAGCTATGATGAAACTGATTAAGAATATTTCTGCTTGGTTATTTTTTAATTCTAAATCTTTTATAAAACTTTATCCAATTTACAAAAATTTCATTTCCTGCAGGTGGAATAAAGTTTACATGGGAACTTACGTATTAGACCATCCAACTTTATCGTCAGATTTTAAATCGTCGCCAATGAGTTGCTAAACCACCAATTATGGCAATCCGGCAATGGTGTAATCCGTTGATCTTTATCACCAAATTTAAATCTATCGCCAATGAGTTACTAAACTGTTGTCGATCGTTGGTGAAGACGGTATAATACGTAAGTGCCTTTACATACATTTGAAATCTCAGATAAACCACCTGCTGAAAACATTCAGTAGTTTTTATGTCAATACCCTAGTAGCATTCAAATATTTTACAATATTGTTCAATATTCGCAATATTGTTTAATATTGTAGAATATTGTTTAGTATTATATAATCTAGCACAGTATTGTACAATATTATGTTACAGGATGTGCTGCCTGGGTATAAAGGTTTATTACTATTATTTGAAACTTATTACACTATGTGTCAATGGATATTAGGGATGAGCGTTTATTTTTTCATGTCTAGTTAGAAAGCTGAAACTTGTGTTGTATCACTTTTTGCAGATTGAATTGTAAGATCCTACTTACTCGTATAAATTATCGGCAAACATTGCATGTATCACTGAACAAGATATTGTATACTATTTTTACCTTATATTTCAGCATCCTGAATATTCAATATTACAACAATGTCCTCGGGTATTTTTTGCTGATATGAATTGGCTTAATTTAGTTATATTAATGCCCCTTTTTAAAGCAACACTAAGGCTATTTTGATAAGGATAACGTAATTTTGAATCTCTGTCCGATGACGAGGACGACGACTGAGCTGGCACACCTTCTACTAACTTTCATACCACACCAGTGAAAGGACGTTTGCCCTAAATGGATTTAACATGCACCAGACCATCTTACATGACTGGTGAAATCGATCCTCGAACTTGAAATCCTTCTGTTCATACCCCAGGCTCCGCAGATTCCACTAATACGATTTGAATGCTCTGAGTATTCAATTATGAAACTCGGTATTCATTCCGAGCATTCGTTTGTAACATATTTTTGAAAAAAAATAATAACTATAATTTTTTGAATCCAAATGAATTAACTGAATCTTAAAATACTTTCTTTCTTTCAATTAACATAACTTTGATATAATAGGAGAAATTATAATGATAAAATAGAAGTCATTACTTTTCAGGCGTCATCAAGGTCTCCAACCAAATATTGCATACGTATCCCCTTACAACCAGAATCAACTGGGCCCCATTACTTAGTACTGCCGCGACCTTACCTTTCTTCCTGAATAATCTTTCCCCCTCTTTATTGGTACCGGAGGCATTGCATTCCAATTCTAGAGCTAATACCCATCATTTGGCACCACTGTCAATCCTTTATAGCGAGCCTGTACATAGAGTTCTACAACATTGTAGTGTATGAGTGTTTATTTTGGTACTTACGCACTATACCGTCTTCGCCACCGGTATAGTAACTCTTTGGTGACGAATTTAAATTTGGCGATAAAAATCAACGGATTACATCATTGCTGGATTGCCATAATTGGCGGTTCAGCAACTCATTGGAGACGACTTCAAATTTGGCGTTAAAGTTGGACGGTATAATAAATAAGTACCTCTAATCTGCTCATTCTAAAGTGCTCAAAATAATTTAGACAAACCGATATCTACAGTTCAAATCTGAGATGTCATCCGACTTTTAAGTTTCATTGAAGATTCGAACCCCAACTTATAATCCGTTGTCTTTGACAGGATTCGTAATTTACATGAGAAGATGGCAAAATTTTATTGATTACTATCCTAATAGCTCTCGATATTGTACAATATGTGAGAAATTAAATAACATTGTGAATGCCGGTATAGTTTATAGTCTGTAACGTAACAATATGCAAAAAGTACTGAAATTTTTAAAAGCTTTGCTAGAGTAAAATTCTAGAGCAAAAATATTGGTTAATACTCAATAATTTGATTTCAGGTTTTATTCCAAACTATTAATTAGAATAATTTTTTATTAAAAGATGACTTTGTAAAAATATTCTTAAAAGAGGGCGACCCCCGCGAATGTTCACCGAAGGAAAAAGGTTGGCAACGGTAGAAGAAGAGCTTGGCGCCATCCGGGTTGATTTGGCGAAAGGAATAATCTGGTAGTCACTGGATCACTCGCAGTATTTTTTGAAGCTTCACTCACTCGGCTATATAAGGGATGGGTTGCAGCAATCTGGCAGAGTTCCCCTCTGAAGAGTAGCGAATCGTTGTACCGAGCTGATTACTTTTCTCCCTTGTTATTAGTGAGCTGTGTTTACATTTGCCTTTAACGTTGTGTTATTGAGCTCTATGTTATTTACTGCTTGCTGTGCTGTGCTGTACGATATTTGTGTTGCAGTCTGTGATTATTGTGCGTAAGGCTTGCATTTATGTCGTAAGTGACTATTGACTACTGGAATGTTTTTATCTGAAGTTTTTCCTTTTTCAAGTAATCCTGTAAATAACTGTAAATAAATTCGTTTTGGCTGTTCTCAAGTAAAGTCCATTCAATCCGAACCCGCTACGCTAAAAACGTAACAATATTAAAAATTCTTGATAGAACAACATTTAACAATATTGTGTAACCGATATTGTAAATTATAAAATGATCTTCCATGTGTTCAATCCAATTATACATTTAACAACATGGTATATTAGTTTATTATTCCTTTTTATGTGTTTTACTTAAAGTATCTATAAAATATGAATACATTTTTTGATATTTTATTTTTAATTAATTTATTTAAGTAAGATGAATATTAGAAATTGAAAGAAAAAAAAGAAAAAAATGATTATATACTAAAAAAACTGCTTTTGAAAAACGATTCATCTAACTTTTGCTATAAATAGAACATATCAAAATTATTATATCTTAGCGAAGTATATCAAAAATTTTGATGAACAGTTTCTATTTTTATTTTATCTTGTTTTTAACATTTAACTTTTACTTTTTTGTAAACTGCAAACTGATAAATATTTTAATTTTTTAAAAAATTTTCTTAAACATTTAAAATTTATTGCATTTGAATCTGACCTAACATCCATAATTTATACATATAGCATATCTCAATTACGAGACAAATCGTTTTTACTTTGATTTCAAATTACATTACCTAACTTGAAGTTACAAATTGATATCAAATTTAAAGAAGGATCTAAAATTACTCACCGAAGTGTACGAAGATTCTTTAGAACCAAATACCCAGGTAGCACATCCTGTAGCGTAATACTGTACAATATTGTGCGATATTATATGATATTAAACAATATTCCACAATATTTTACAATATTGCGAATATTGATCAATATTGTACAGTATTTGTGTGCTATTAGGGTACTCAATTATCATAAACAAAATGCGTTGTTCAAAGTATGGCTATCTCAAAGAATAAGATGTCACTTGAAAGCCAAATAGTTCCAGGTTCGAATCCAAAGGTAGATGGAAAATAAGACCATAATAAATTTAGATTATAAATAACTAAAAAATTGCTTATATGCGGCATTTTTCGTACAAGTAATTGTAATTAATTCTAAGAATACTCGCAGCATTGGGAACTAATTTTGAATATTGGAAGAATGGGATCAATTCATGGGTCACGTGTCACGTACCAAACAAACCAATTCTGTTCAATTTTCTACCGTTCTGCGCATCTCGGGAAGTCTGCCGATAACGTTGGTGAAAGCATTGCAGTCAGCTGTTGCAGTTAAATGTTACTCTAGACGAATAATTATAAAAAACTTTTCATATGTTTTAAAATTTAATATTGTGAGTTATTTTCACCAAACTTTTGTAGTATTGTAATTTTATTTCTTATCCTAAAATTTCAATTAGTATTTTTAATGCAATTGTTTTTGTCTAATTAATTATCACTTTTTAATTTGTTTGCTACCCTTTTATTCTTTACTTTTCTATATATATATATTTGTTCAAAAGATACATTTTGATAAATGGCTATGGTAGTGTTTTTGAAAAATTACATATTTTCTTTTTTTTAAAAAAAAATTTAAATGATAAATCACAGGGAAAAAGAACCTATCCTCTGTAGGTTGAATTTTATAAATATAAATTTTAAAAATAAATATTACTCTTAGATAAGTTAAAATTTGTAAGCTTACCAATAAAATTATTATATTTTTTTTTTCTTAAGCAGTAATTTTTATTAAGAGACTTTCTTAAGTAAATGATTTTTATTTGAGACTTTGATGTTTTCAGTTTGCTCAGAAGAAAAAAAAAACATGAAGCTCAAATTTTTAATGTATGTAATAAATTTTGTTTACAATTGCAAATTATGAACTATAAAAGGTATAGATACCATTTTTTAAAATCTATGCAACCAGAACCAGTTATTTTATTTTAACTAATAGAAATCATTAAAGGATTAACAAATAAAATTATGCCTTTTTAATTTTTATTTACACATTTTTAAAAAGATAAAATACATATGATAATTATTATTAAAAAATATGATTAAATGGATGTTTCAGTGCTCTTACTAATTAAAAAAAAACAACTCAAAAGTTGTTTATCAACATTTCTTTTTCTAGACACAAAGAATATAAATGTAGTGAATACAAATCAATGTAACCTACGAGCTGATCCTGGTCTGGTGCGACGTAACAAGAAACTATTATCTTTCATCGTAATTTTAATCGCAAAGCAAATCATAATAAAAAACCAGATTAATATCCAATCAGAATCAATCAACATTCACTACTCTACTCTTTCTCCCGATCGTCGGCACAAGACCAGGCGTAGCTCGTGGGATGGATTTATACTGTAGTGTTATTACGTAGAAATAAATTTTATTTTTATAATAATGAGCACTCCTATCCTTACATGGTGAACCGGACGTGCGCACTTAAATCTTAAAACGCCTGCTATTGCTATTCTCAATTGTTTTGGCTTTATAGTTTCCGATATGGAAGAAAGTTCAGCCGTGAAGATGCCTCCATTTAATTTTGGAGATCCTCAACTTTGGTTCATGATGGCAGAGGCAACATTTCAGCTTGCAGTTCCGAAACCGATAACTGCCAGTGCAACCATGTATAACTATTGTGTAGCCAGCCTTTCACCGGAAGCAGCTGCTATCGTTCGTGATATCATCATTTCTCCAGACAAAGACGATCCTTACAAGCAGTTGAAAGAGGAAATTATACAAAGATGCGGTGAATCGAAATCCCAAGAAATTCGATGTCTTCTTACCGGCGAACAGTTAGGTGACCGAAAGCCGACTGAATTACTCCGTGTAATGCAAAGACGTGCCGAAAATCATCAAATTTCGGATACACTTCTTCTGGAGTTATTTCTACAACAATTACCTCAAAATGTCCAGTCCATCCTACTAGCTGTTAGTCCTCTAAATGCCACTAAAGCTGCGGAAATTGCAGATAGAATAATGGAAGTTACTCCACCCGAGGTAAGCAAAATTTCTAGCTCTAATTCCTGTTCTAATGTGCAAACAACCTCTCAGTCAGACCTTCTGGAAGAAATTAAAGCACTTCGAAAGGAAGTAGCTTCCTTACGTAACTCAAGAAGCGTCAATCGCAGACCAAGAAGTCATTCCCGTAGACGATCTGGCTTTCGTCTTCGTAAACGCAGTTCCTCTCAATCTAATGATTTTTGTTGGTATCATAAAACTTTTAATAATAACGCTCGCAAATGTGTGCAGCCATGTTCCTTTTCGGAAAACGTGGGCGGGCAGGAGTAGCGGCGACGGACTTTTTGCCCTCTGAGTCATCACATCAAGGTCGCTTATTTATTTCGGATAAACATTCAAGGCTTCATTTTCTAATTGATACAGGAAGTGACTGCTCCATCATTCCAGCGAATAAATCTGAAAGAGAGCTGACACCTCTTCAAACTTTTCAAGCAGCAAATGGCTCGCCGATTCTTGTTTATGGAAAAAAATTGTTATCATTAGATTTAGGTTTGCGAAGAAAATTTGTGTTTCCTTTTTATATTTGTAATGTTTCAAAAGCAATTATTGGTGCAGATTTTTTGTATCATTTTAATTTAAAGGCTGATCTCAGAAAACGTTGTTTATATGATAATAATACTCATTTAAAATGTTATGCTGTTTATAAAAGTGCAGATGTTGTATCTATAAAAACTGTATGTGGTAATAATCAATATACTAAATTGTTAAGTGAATTTCCTAACTTAACGAAATCTCCTTCCTTAGACCAAACAGTCAAACATAATGTGATGCATTATATACAAACAAAAGGTGCCCCTGTTTTTGCTAAAGCCCGACGTCTAGCACCTGATAAACTAAAGATTGCGAAAATGGAATTTCAGCAAATGCTTGATTTGGGACATGTCCGTCCATCAAGCAGTAATTATGCATCACCATTGCATATGGTTCCGAAAAAGGGATCATTAGATTGGCGTCCTGTAGGTGATTATCGCGCGTTAAATGCACAAACAGTTAAAGATAGATATCCGATTCCATGCATTGTAGATTTTACAAGTGAATTGCATGGTAGTAAGATATTTTCGCATATTGATCTTGTAAAAGCATTTCACCAGATTCCTATAGCTCCTGAGGATATATACAAAACTGCAATAATAACTCCCTTCGGACTGTTTGAAAGCACGCGTATGCAATTTGGGTTATGTAATGCTTCTGCTACATTTCAAAGGTTTATAGATGAAGTCACTAGGGACTTGGACGGTGTCTATTCCTTTATTGATGATATCTTAATTGCATCTAAAAATCACCAGGAGCACATATATCATTTAAGAGCTCTATTTGAGAGATTGTGTCATTACGGTTTGACAATTAATTATTCAAAATGTAAATTTGGGGAATCTAGTTTAGAGTTTTTGGGATATCGAATATCAGAGAATGGTTTACAACCATTGCCAGATCGTGTTGAGGCCATTCAGAATTTTCCCATACCTCAAACTTTAACTCAACTACGCAGATTTTTAGGCATGCTCAATTTCTATAGACGATTTATTCCTCGAGCTGCTCACATTTTAGCCCCTCTGACTAAATTCTTAGAAGGCCATAAGAATAAAAAGAAATCCACTCGTCCTTCTAAAAAGATGGAGAATATTCTTCAATGGACCGATGAAACTACAAATGCATTTACGTTAGCCAAACAAGCACTTGCTGATGCTACTTTACTTAAATACCCTATTCCTGGTGCACAATTAAGTCTTTGGACAGACGCATCAGACGTTTCTATAGGCAGTTCATTGATGCAATTGTCCGATGATAAATGGGAACCAATTGCATTTTTTTCAATCAAGCTAAATAAAAGTCAAAAGAACTGGTCCACCTATGATCGCGAATTATATGCTATTTATGCATCTATTAAAAAATTCCGTCATATGCTTGAGGGTAGAATTTTCTCCATTTATACTGATCAGAAACCCCTTATTTTTGCATTTAAGCAAAAACCAGAAAAATGCAGTCCTCGACAACTTAGACATTTGGATTATATATCCCAATTTTCAACTGACATTCGTCATGTCAATGGTAAAGATAATATAATAGCAGATACACTTTCACGAATCGAAATCGATGCTGTCACAGCTCCTCCAAAATTGGATTATAAAAAAATTGCTCAAGAGCAATTAAATGACTCTGAATTAGAGCAACTACTTAAATCTAACTCATCTTTAAAATTAGAAAAACATTATTTTCCTTTGGAGGATATTCATTTAATATGCGACATGTCAACTAACCAACCCCGACCTTTTATTCCGAAACCATATAGGCAAATTGTATTTGAAAATGTGCATTTCCTGTCTCATCCTGGCTCATCAGCTACCTCAAATTTAATATCGACAAGATTTGTATGGCCAAAAATGGAAAAGGACATTAGAGATAGAGTTCGTGCTTGCACCAAATGCCAGCGTGCTAAGGTATTTCAGCATACCAAAGCTCCACTAAGCACATTTTCCGAACCAGATGCTCGATTTCTCACATCCACCTTGATTACATAGGACCTCTTCCCATTTCTGATGGTAAGAAATATTGTCTTACAATCATAGATCGGTTTACTAGATGGTCCGAGGTAATACCTACCGTAGACATGACAGCTGAAACAACTGCACATGCACTTGTACATGGATGGATATCCAGATTTGGAACACCATTAACAATCACTACCGACCAAGGTAGAAATTTCGAATCCACACTTTTTCGTGAACTCACAAATATGATAGGTAGTCATAGGATACATTCCGCGTCTTACCATCCACAATCAAATGGAATGATTGAAAGACTACATCGACACCTTAAAAGTTCTCTCATAGCTCATGAAAATTTAAAATGGACAGAAATATTACCTGTGGTTTTATTAGGATTGCGAACAGCCATCAAAAAGGATCTAAATGCTACTAGTTCTCAACTTGTATACGGAACTACATTGCGATTACCGTCTGATCTTTTAAGAGATGACCAAATTGTAAATGCAACTGCAACACCCACTTATGTATCAAACCTCATTTTTATGATGAGGAAACTTAATCCAACAAGTCCCACTTATCATGGTAATGAAAAATTTTTCGTAAATAAATCTTTGAAATCATGCTCACATGTATTTTTAAGAATCGATAAAGTTCGACCTCCTTTAACTCCGCCTTATTCTGGACCTCACATGGTCAAAAGTCGAACAGATAAAAACCTTGTAATTGATTTAAATGGTAAGAATGTAACCGTTACTATAGACAGATGTAAACCTGCTTACGAATTTTCAGAGACATTTACTCCAAAAGCAACGCCAAAATTAATTCAAAATAAGTTTTTAGATAGAGAATCGCAGGAAAATAACCAAAATCTTTCTAATGTCAGAATAACCAGATATGGCAGACATGTTCATTTTCCTCAAAGGCTATGCGTGAAAATTTGAGAAAATATTTTCTAGTTTTTTTTTTCTATATACTATAATTTTTATGTAGCTGTCAACATATTCTTATTGTTCTTACTTGTATTATTTTGTGTATTGTATATACTTGTATTATTTTGATTGCATCCATATCCCAGTGAATTTCGTTTCCTTCGTCACTGGGGGGATACTTTGTAGTGAATACAAATCAATGTAACCTACGAGCTGATCCTGGTCTGG
>JAOUZG010006867.1:389081-428897 GCA_026289955.1 Argiope argentata
AGAAATAAATTTTATTTTTATAATAATGAGCACTCCTATCCTTACATAAACATAGTATGGCAAGAATGTCAAAAATGATGAAATCAATTTTATTCAACAGAAACAACCTGAATACTGAACAACGTTTTCTTTATCACCTATAAAAACATAATATTGAACAATACAGTTTTAAAACAGAACATATCTGAAATGTATTTTTAAATTTTAAAGTTACATTGATAAAACTCACTCAGAACAAATATAAAATAAAACATACAATACAGCAAATTAAATAAACAAGAATAAGATCATGATAAATACAAATATAAAAGTAAAACAGGATATAAAGAGGAGTTGAAAGAATATGCTTTTATTGATTTTTATTATTCAAAATTAATAGGTTAAAGTAGAAAAAAAAGTGAAAAATTCATGTAACAAGGAAGTTAGAAATAAAAAATATATAACAAATATTGCTACAGAAGTTGATTTTCAATGAAAAGTCCAATATTTTTTTAAAACAGAAATCACTGAAGTGCACAATAGTATAGCATGATATTATGATAACAATCAATTTCAGTTTAAATAAAGAAACTAATGACATTTCATTCTAACTATAGCCACAGTTGCCTGAAATAAATTTAACTTAAATGCTGTTAACAATCAATACAAAAATTGAATTTTTCAGTAATTGGAAAAGATCCATTTATTTAATAAATCTTAAAGAAATTTATTCACCTCCACCCAAGTCAGTAAAATTTCCACTAATTTTCAGTTAAGAGAGATAGTTTTAACAATAAAAGTTTGTTTACTTACATCAATTAAATTTAGATAAGATTTTGTAGGGTAAATGTAATGTAATATTCATGTAAATATTTCAAAATCTTCTAAGTATATTCAAAATTATCAGAAAATTCCATCAAATGTCTATAAAGAAAATTAGAAATGCATTGAAGATTTTGTTTAATTGTCCCCATTTGTTTTAGACAGCAATACACGTACCAATTTCTTTTCCTTTGAGAGGGTTTTCTAAAAAAAATTACTGGAACAGTTTTGGGGTTTCAAAATTTTGTGAATATAAACACACTAAATGAATTCTTGAAAATAAACGGCGCATATCACAACTGCGAAAATAACAATATTCCATTCCAAAGCTAACAACCAATGTCGGGATTGTTGAAAGGAAACTAAAAAAATGCATTTTATCATGGCATTAACTTGTGTTTCACATTAAAGCATCCAACAGCACATCAGTCTTTCATCTTTTAACTTTAACAGGAAGAAAGAAAACGACTCAAAATTACAGCTACTAATGTAAACAAAAAATCCCCTTCATACTTGGTGGAGGGCGTTAATGACAGACTCATCGAGGAAAGCTTTGCGGATGAAGACTTAAATGCCATGCGCAGAAGTCACATGTCACGTACCTTTGACGTCACATGAATTGACCCCATTATATTATACTTTATCGGAGGCCAATATTGATCAATATAACGAAAAAATTATACATGACACTATTTCAAAATTATAGAAAGACATTATTCAATGAAAAATTTATTGTTTTTCCGAATTGTACAATATTGTGGGTTACTTCAGTAAACGATGCTGTTATAAAAGTTTCCATATAGTGTTATATAGACGCTGTTATATAGTTTCCATATATAGAATATTCATTTCGAATAAGTGGCAGTGAAATTCTAAGGACTTGGAGATTTGAAGGGAAACTTCCACCATTTAGCTGCTCTAAGCTCTATTTTCACGAAATGTTCAAAAATATTGGTGCGATTAGTACAACAGAAAGAAAGCAAACATCGTAGATATAACGTATAATTTGTTGTGTCATTAAGTGGTTGAGCCCTAGCGTTTCCTCTCAGAATTCTTTTCTCTATGGAAGTGTGAAGTACTACAACTCCTTCCTCCATTCAGCATCTAAGAGTTACATATGGAGATTACATATAATAATAGCTTCAAACCACAAAAATAAAGTATTCATTTACGGGATTTGATTATTACCCAACAACACTTTATGATAAACCTAACAATGGACCATGTGTAACGAATGAAGGTCACGATACGAACCCGCGAAGCTAGCACCTGTAGCCGAGTAATATGACCATAATACAAAAGTCAACTTCAGTATCGTAGATGTTATCTGGCTTACAAGGCTAGTGAGTCGGGGAAGAAGCGAACGATTTTGTATTGCGCCAACGTTATGGCAAGTAGCTGCTTCTCGCTGCTGAGGATTTTTTTTTCGTTTGTTTGCTGCGTCAAGTAAGTCGGACGATTTTGCTGAGGATAGATGGCACCACGACTGTTGCGGAAGGTTGCGTTGTCAAGGTCACCAAAGTAGGGAATGAAGTTCGCGATACGAATCCGCGACGCTAGGGCCAGTAGCCGAGTAAAATGACCATAATACAAAAGTCGACTTCGGTATCGTAGATGTTATCTGGCTTATAAGGCTAGCACTTCACATGTAAGATTTGATAACCTAATATGCACAATTTCATTTCACTTATCTATATTACTGTGTTAAATCGCCTCCTTTGATAAGTTTAGCGTGCTGCAATTATTATTGCAGCACGCTAATAAAAAAAATTTCCCATTAAAATGAATAATAAAACACGGGAAAGGAATATGAATATCTTGAAGGACAAAAAGAAACATGGAGATGCCAACTTACCAGATTCGGCCTCCATAAATTTTTTCATTCCAAAGTGAAGATTGGCGTAAATGGATAGCAACATTCGAAAGATTCAGAACTGCATCTGGACTGATCAATAAGCTTGGATAAAAACAGGTGGATTCTCTTTTATATTTGATGGCATCACAATTCGAAGATACATTTAGCACTTTCGGTTTAATGCAAACATAAATTGATTCTTGCAAAGTTTTTAAAGCGAAATTTGAAAGTTATTTTGTTTCAACTTGTAATTTACGATCCCTTCAAACTTAACATGAGGATGCACAAAGCAGATGAAACAATAGAAGAATGTATTATTCATCGACTGATTAATTTTTTTAAAAAAAATTCGTCCTGAGAACAATGAATTATCTACTTTTTGGTAGCTGCCACCATATATTATGAGCTCTTTAATTGGAATTTAATAGAATGTAAGGTTGAAACTAAGATGAATTTATAAGCAAGATGAAAATGCAAACACAGCTTTGCGAACATCATATGTATTGTTGCCACAAAAGAAAAACAAACTTTATATACAATATTTACAATTATTACAATAGTTACGCATGCAGTTATAGATGACAGGTAATCCAGATACATACAGGTAATCTCATTGATTACCTGGATAAAATCTTGTTCATCCTCAGAATAACTTATTCTATTTCCTTGCTATTAAAATTGCAATGCTATTGAGACTGTAACCGTGCTGTAATGAAATCCTTTAACTAAATATTTCACTTACAGGATTGTTTTCGTTTCGAATTGAATCTGAACACGAAGACAAACATTTCTTAATCTTAAAATTTTTGTTTAAAGGATGTCATTTTAATCTCATTCATGATTTGATTAGCTTAGGACATGTTGATGTTGTATCTTCCTTAGTTGGATATGAACAGCAATGAAAATTACATCGTAGAAGGAATAGGAAATGAAGTTTTATTGTCAGTGACAGGTTTTGTGTGCGTTATTGTAGGCTCATATTTTATTTACCAAAGGTAAGGGTCCGTTGGAATAATAAGATTTTTCTGTTATCTTGGTAATATGAGGAAAGAGTTGTTATATATTTAAAAAAACATCCAAGACTTGAATTCATGTTTCTTTATTATTAAATTCTAAGAGTTAATATTTTAGATTATTACTTATGATATTATTTATTCTATTAAATCTTAAAGAAGTTTAATTGTATTATTTTTTGTTTGTGTTAATATTCCCAGATGTTATATTTAGCCATGTTATCGTCCAAAAATGTGTATGGGACTTTTGTTTTTAAACTTTAGTGAACTTTTTTTAAACGAACAAAGTTTCTATCTATAAAATATCTGAAACAGTTTTTAAAACATAATGATAAATCTGTGGTAATGTTCTTTTTTATGATAAGTTTTGTACTTAGTTAAAAAATTCTTTTGGGGGAAAAAATCTCAAAGTACTGTTTAAGTTATTAGAAGATTAATACTGTTTATATAAGTGGATTTTCCCCTCTCTCTTAAAAAAAGAGATAAAGATTTACTTAAAGGAAGTCATTATCAAATATTCATTTAAATATTTTATTAATATCAAAATCTCTATTAAAAAGTATTCTGTTGTTCTCAGAAGAAATATTTCCATATTTGTAAAGAATTACTTTTGATCATTTGTTGTGAACTATCTTTGTATGAAGTAGCAAAGTCTCTACCCAAGTATTTTTATCGATAATAATTGTTTTTTACCTAATTACAAAATAAAAATTTTCCGGTGGTGCCAAACCAATTAATTCTATACTGCATGAGGGTCTTAAAGAAAATAAATAATTTTGATTAGAGAGTTCTTGGTAGAACTTTACTGTACGGTCACCCTTGGCGACTTTTTCAAAATCCCGCCAAAAGTCGCCATTCTGGCGACTTTGAAGCGAGAACCAATGAAAACAGAGCATAGAAAATGGCTGAAAAGTTTCGGAGAGGAATAACGAACTTCTGGATTGTAACAAAATAAAAGTGCAAAGCTTTTATGGGTTATGTTAGGAAATAAGAAGTGTAAGGCATATTAGCATCAAAAAATTTGAGCACTCCTTTTAAAATCATGTTCCTCTCCTTTCATCTTAGATTTACACCTCCATTCATAGCCATCACTAACATCTTTCCTTGCAACCAATTTCATATCTTTATTACATTTCGGACATTCATACCTATTCGCAATCGACCCCGCTTTCATACAAAAATCAAACGTCTCTTTCCTTTCATCCAATCCATACAAATACCTTAAATTCACATGCTCATCTTACCACATAACATCATTCTCCCCATGCAGCCATCACAATAAAATTCAAAGAACGTGGGAGCTAAGAAAAAATCAACTTCACCATATATCACCGAAGTTCGAAATGGGGAAACTCAATTTCTGGAAAATTCCAGTTTTCGGCAGGTTGCCAAAAAAATTATTTATCGCCAAGGTTGCCAAAAAAAATTATTTATCGCCAACTTTTGAAAAAGTCGCCAAGGGTGACCGTACAGTAAAGCTGAGCCGAGTTCTTGAAAACTTCTATTTCAATATCCTTTATTAATGAAAGAAAAAATGATTTATTTCATTACAGACTCATGCACACAAGACTTTTTGCTGCTCGGCCAGATCAGCCATCTTCAAGCGCACAACAGTTGTCTCTAGTTAGTGATAGATTTAATGGTAATGCTGACCCAAACATGCAGAGGTCTACACGTGCTCATTATGGTTCTGACCATCAGTGTCCTGTCTGTCTCAATGAACCCCGTTACCCAGTTGAAACAAACTGTGGACATTTGTTTTGTGGTATGTTTAATTTGTAATTCTTTAAATTCATCAAGTTGTGTATATTTTTCTATTGTAGACATGTTAAGGTTTTATTTTCAGGAATTCTGAGATTAAGATTGCGATAGAACTTTTTTAATATTCTGCTTAATTTGAATTGCTTTTGGTTACATTTTTGATAGTATGTAGTTTTCTATATTCAAATTATAAAATATAATAAAGATAATTTCTATTAGATAAATATGTTTTGAATAAGTTTCATTCTTTTAGGAATATCTTATATTATAAATTGGTGCTTTTCCATTAGCCGGGCGGCAGCGAAAAATTACAAAGAAATTTGATGGAATTCTACATTATTTGGTGATTTTTCGCTTTAAAATTGCTGTAAGAAATTTGGCAGAATACTACATTATTTTCCGGCTAATGGAAAAGTACCTATAATTTATTCATAATCTGAATATAATAATTTGTTGTTTCATTTTTTACCTGTTCAATTTCTGATATTCTACTACTTCTCTTGAAAGATGGATTTCCTAGGTAAGGTAATTATGATTTCCTAGCTTCAAAAAAAAAAAAAAAAAAGAGTTTTGAATGGTGTGGCATTTATTTTGCTTTTTAACGTGATAATGTTAATGAGCTTACATACAATATGATAAATGTGATATGCATGAGGAAATGCTCTACTTGGAAGACCGTTGAACTTAGAGCTACCAGATTTGGCACATAGCTAATCTGATACTTCTTGGATAGTAGGTTCTCTTTAAAAAGAAGGAGGTTCAAAATTGTAATTAAATTTTTCAAATTTAAATTATTCAAAAAGTTTACAATTTTTTGCTCAATAACTTCAAAATATTTTATTATATAAAAGCCCCCTTTTTTTAAAAACCATTTTAAACTTCAAAAGTTTTTCAATATCCGATTTTTTCCTTATAATTTTTTACTCTAATTTTAAGGAATTTTTTTAGTATATATTGCAATAGTAACATGTTATTGTCTGTGCTTTAAGGCCTGAAAAATTGAAATCTCAAACCTGATTTGAATAAAGATCTACAATACATATAGACCTGCTACACACATATATAAAATCGACTTGATGAGTATTAAATATGGCATTATGAATCAAACATTTTCTTTTTGGTGGGAAGTGGAAATTTAGAAAGGGAATTGCCAACTCAAGTGTCATCATTCTAGTTTTTTTAATTTTGTGACCCATTCCTAAATAGCTGTGTCAAAGTAATTAAGTATATATTACAAGAATACTTTTCAGTATTTTAGTTGTAGGAATCCTGCTGTAAAAATATTAAATACATTTTTTTTGTGTTCTTATATCTGCTGTATTTAAGATAAATTTTAAAATTTAAATAGAGATAGATGAATATAACTTAACACTTAATGAGCTTAAATATTTTGTTTATTGTAATTTTGTTTATAGATACTCATTAAATTTTAATCTAAATGTTTGAAAAGAATTTTTAAATTGCCTAATCAGTTTTGACAAATAATTTTTTAGTAGTTTTTGATTATTTTTTAATTATTCCAATTTTTATAACCTATATTTAAAATACTTATAAACATTTCTTATTATTACAATAATTTTTCCTTTTTGCAATGATTTATTTTTATCTGTTTGAAATATTTTGTATTACTAGTAATTAAAATTTGCATTATTAAATGACTTGCTTGTAACAAAAATATTGCATATTTCTAATATGACATGAACATCCTTTAGGTAATTGTAGTTGCAAAGTCTGGATATTAATCTATTAAAGTAGTTGAATAATATAAATTAGATTATTAAATAATTGTTTTAAATTTGACATTTTAATTAATCATTGTAAACCATTCTTAGAAAGTTATTCTATATTTGATGTTACATTTTATATTAATTTTTCAATGTATTGAATGATTCCATATTGGTAAATAGTTTTCAATATTTTTTCATTAACTAAAATAACTGAGAAAATGTACTTATGGTATACCATTCTTCACAAATTTAAGATGCAAATTTGTTATGAAATTTTAATTTCTAAATTTTGATACATATTTCAAAATATAATTTCTATTTAGAATATAGATTGTTGCAACTTTTATACTTGATGAAAGTCAGACCAGTTTTTAGAAGCATAGGATCTGTTTGAAAACAATAATAGCCTATTTTCCAATATGCTCAACAGGATTTTTATTTCCATTTATACACATTTTCAAATTTGCTTAGAATAAAACAACAACATTTATCTGAATTGAAAAGGAAAATAACAGTGGCTTAAGTTTGTTTGTCATACTTTTTTTTAACAAAACTATTTTTTTAACTTTATTTTTAGGGTAATCTCTAAAGAATTTTGATTTCCTTTTATAGGAATAATGATTTCAAAAATAAAGTTGAATAAAAAGATGAATGAGATGGTAAATTTAACCAAAATCAAATATTATTCTGAAAAAAAAAGCATTTTTTTTTTTAAATTTTAGATTTAGTTGGAATAACTTTATAGATTCTATGAACTTGAAGCTAGTAAAAAGAAATGATAGCTTTCTTTAGTGATGAGAAGTATTGAGCTTTTTGATATGTTAAAACTGCATCACCTTAGCTACACTATTGAATTCAGCTAAGACTACACTGTACTTTAAAGCAGGGCCCAATTAGAAACTGGTTCAATTGATTAAAAACTAATCTCTGAGTGATAGTTCCTACTAATTAGAAAGTACCAATTTTTCTGTTAAAATAATGACATTATTGAAAATGAATAAATGCAAAATATTTTCTTAAAATTCATACCATATTTGTGTTTTTAATCTTAAATTGTACATTTTGTAGTAAATTACTATTATTAATATTATTTGAGAAGGAAAAGGAAAATACAAGGGAAAATAATTATATCATTGATTCAAAAATACATATATGGTGGATATTATAGTTCAAAATTTTAACTTATTTTCATTTTCTATTACTACAGCTCAGTGCGTAATAACATATTGGAGACATGGAAATTGGATGGGTGCCATTCATTGCCCAGTCTGTAGACAGTTAGTAAGTGTAGTAATTTTTTGAAAAGTATTTAATAACATTTTATGTTGAAAAAAAAGTTGTATCAGTGCATCTTGTAATTCTTATGTCTATTAATCTAGGTAACAGCTCTTTTGCAGTGTTTTACAAATAATTCAGACCTTTCATCTACTGAAAGGGTGCGTTTATTAGAAGAAATTAATGACTATAATAGACACTATTCTGGTGAACCAAGGCCTGTAAGTTTGACTTTTAATTCTAAGTATCAATGTAAAATAAATGTTGTATTAAAATTTTCTGTGATATGTTTTTTTAATAAAAGTTATTTTGTCTGTAAAAATGTGTATAACTATTGCAGGAACATAGAAATTTCTGTCTGTTTATCTCGTAACTTTATTTAATTTGGGATTATAATAGTATTATTTTGAAGTTACGTGGTTTCATTGTGATAAGGAAATTAATTATTCTTATAAGAGTTTGTGTGACTGATCTGATTGATTGGGGTTGAGCAGGTTTCAAATTATAAGTTCCACAATGTTACAAAATTTTTCTAAAAATCAAATGTAAATATCACGTTACTCAAAAATCTGGATTGGAGATATAATGAAATAATGAGTATATTATGGAATCATTTCACATGAATACATCTGATTCATTGCGTGTAACTTGACCATTTTATTATCAAAATATTTTTATTTATGTATATTCCCATATATTTATTAGATTCCAGAAAGAACAGATAAAAAAATGTAAATTTTTTTTCTTAATTCTGAAGGCAGCCATTTTTATGTCACTGTGTGCATCAGGTTTTGCACTTGTTGAAGTTACTTTGTTTTACTTGAAATCTTTGATATATAAAACAAAATTGTCTCATTCTGCAAGAAAGAGTCCTTATTCTATTCAGTACACATATACATATATAAAATGGCTAACAGAAAAGTACTATAGTAAAATATAATGAAAGAAATTAAAAATTTCTTATCCATATTATTTGAACTGCCATAGAAAAATCACATAATTGCATTGCCCCAATTGGTGTTGAATTGGTATGCGCAGTATGTTCTTGACTTGATTTTCTTGCAGCTAGACCTACAGGTACACACTGTAAATAAATAATTTTTTATTTAGTTGTGTAAGAGTTAGTGTTTTTTGTTGAGTTGTTGTTCATGCTTCATTTTGGTAAAACTTGGTGACAAAAATTATTTTTATTACCTCCATCATAATAATATGGTTTGATGACATTTTACATTGTGTTCATAAGCCAGAACTAATACATACACATTAAAATTGCCACATGTACGAAGTTGTGGGTAAAAGCTATAAATGTATATATATGGTAGTTGCATATTAGACCGTCGATCTTTATCACCAAATTTGAAGGGATCACCAGTCAGTTTCTAATGGCAAAAAAAAAAAAAAAAAAAAAAAACGCCATAATTAAAAAAAAAAAATTTCAAACCTTAACTGTTGTCCACCAATTTGTTGGTTTCATTGGCGTTAACGGTTTATGACCAAGTTTGAGTCTGTCGCCAATGAATTACTAATGTGTTGGTGTCAAAAGTGAAATACGTAAGTACTATATATATATACTTATATATATATATACTTACTATATTAATAAAATCTATATTAATAAAAATGCAGCTGGAAATGCGTTGCTAAGCGCAAAACTAGAGAACAACTTGACCGATTCGGCTAATTTTTTAAAAAATACTTTCGTTAAGACACGAGGATGGTTCTTATGGAGAGAAAAAATGAGAAAACTGCGTGAAAAATAGTTAAAACGACACTTTTCTTACTTTCCCGCCAAAAATCTTCATTTTCTTCCCCCACACCGAGTAAGATAGCAGGAAGTAATAAATTGTGATTTGTTTAGAAAGAAATACGTGAAGTCAGTTGGTTTTCATTTATAGATAACGGGATGTTTAAAAAAGAAAGAAAATAGTTGCTTTTATTATTAGTCAGTATGAATATTTAATCTAAAAATAAGGTCTGGGCAGGGAAGAAAAAAAAAATAACAAAGTGAAAAAAAGGTTTGTAAAAAGAAAAGTAATGAAGAAAAAAAGGATAGAAAAAAGAAAAGAAGGGTGTGTGTGTGTCACCATTATTTCCTTTGTGCGCAGCATTTTCCAAAACTTTAAACTTTCGCATCTCTTGAAAACCAATTGCGTCTTTATTTGTTTACTGTGGTTACCTTTATGAAAATTAGAATCTTTTTATTCTATAAAAACGTAGAATTTCAGACCTTTCCCTCCACCATTTAAGTAAAATATCAATTCCGGGACAATCATTGCTCTGATAGAAACAGAAAGATGAGTAGTACAATGAACAGAACATCTGAAGAAAATAATACTATAAATGAATTATATGATTATCAAAATTTGTTTGGTTTAAAAATATTTTGTGGAGAAATCTGTTATGAGACACAGCTACATGAAATATTATATGAAAATTTTAGCGAGCATTAATACTGGCGAACCGACTGGTTGCCAAAGGCGACTAGTATATATATATAATTTGTAAAGCTAAATAAGGGAAAATCCATATATTATCCATTAAAATTTGTTAAAAAATTCAAGGTTTATTTTTTCTAAGCATTCTTTTTCATGAAGATAAAGAATGCATTCTACATTTTAATTTTTTTAGAGCTTATAGTTGTAAAAATGTTCTGTTTCTACTTAGCATTTAATTGGGAATATGCGATTTTTTTATAATTTGTATTCTGAAGTCATGAATTTTTTGGAACAAAGTTTAAAAATTTGAAATCATCGCAGCCAAACTGTTTAAAATGTGTTATATTGCAATATAAGTATCAGGCTTGCACATTAAAAATCACATTAAAATTACACTAAAACTGAAATTGTAACATGAAGTCATAATACATTAATTAGGTTGTATACTGTTCTTATTTCTATTTATAACTAGCCGCCTTTGGCGACCAGTCTGTTTCCAGTATTAATGCTCGCTAAAATTTTCATATAATATTTTTTGTAGTTGTGTCTCGTAATAGATTTTTCACCAAAATATTTTTAAACCAAACTAATTTTGATAGTCATATAATTCATTTATAGTATTATTTAGTATTATTTTCTTCAGATGTTCTGTTCATTGTACTACTCATCTTTCTCTTTCTATCCGAGCAATGATTGTCCCGGAATTGATATTTTACTTAAATGGTGGAGGGAAAGGTCTAAAATTCTACGTTTTTATAGAATAATGAGATTCAAATTTTCATAAATGTAAACACTCTAAACAAATATAGACACAATTGGATTTCAAGAAATGCGAAAGTTTAAAAACAGCTTGGAAAATGCTGCTCACAGAGGAAATAATGGCGACACACACACACTTCTTCCTTTTCTTTTTTTCTGCAAACCTGCCTTTTTCTATCCCCTTTTTTCTTTCTACAAACCTTTTCCCCTTTCTTATTCTTTTTTCTTCTCTCCCCAGACTTTATTTTGGGCAGGTATAGATTAAATATCCATACAGACGAAACACTAAGAAAATAAAAAGAATTGTTTAATACATAACTCCTTTCAAGACAAAATAAACATATTAAGATATCTTAATGCTGCATTTATATATAAAAAATAATTTTTATATTTAAGAGCAACAAAAAAAAAAAACTTAATATCACAAAACAATTAATATCAACATTAGAAAATGAAACATCATGAAATAAAAACGAACAAAATGATATTCACGTCCGTTTGGAAGAATGTTTTTAATCAATATAATCAGCTGCATAAAAGCAATAATTTTCTTTCTTTTTTAAACTTCCCGTTATCTATAAATGAAAACCAACTGACTTTGCTTACTTTTTTCTTAACAAATCATTATTTATTACTTCCTGCTATCCTATTCATTTCGTGTGGGGGGAGGAAATGGTAGATTTTTGGCGGGAAAGTAAGAAAACCATCCCTGTGTCGTAGCGAAATTATTAAAAAAAATTAGCCGAGTCGTTCTCTAGTTTTGCGCTTAACAACGCATTTCGAGATCCATTTTTATTTATATAGATAAAAGAGAATGTGTCTTTATATATGTTGGCACTCTACAGGTCTTAGAGTTATTAAATTTCATATAAATTATCAAAAAGTAAAAATATACCTGATGTAATGACTTTTTGAGTTTTAATTAATAACAGAAAAAGTGAGATATTTTATTTTTCAATAATAATGATGAAAATATTATTCCAGAAATATTATTTTCACATCCCTTTAAAATCCATAAAATTTTCTTAAAGATAATAATATAATTACTGTGCAATTTTTTGTTGATTTTAGACATTTATTTAAATATATTTATACATAATATTGCATAATTTCAACAATAGATTTATTTTATTACTGTATTGATATTTTGCTGTTTTCATTATTTCAACAAGGATATTGAAACTTGTCATTTTCTGTTATTGTAGCACGCAGAAAGAATGTTCTGTTCAGTTTGAATGAGAATTTTTTTAAAAAAAATCTACATAATGAATAAATAAAAAATAGATTGACAGTACGATTATGCATTTAATGGCAACATAATAATAATTATAAAAAAAATCATTTTGGAACATTCCTGTACAAAATAAAAAAATCTAGTTACAACTATTAAAATGACTTTGCTTTATTGTTTATCAGAATTTTGTGCTTAAGAATACTTTTTTTAGAACACTATGAACTGATTTTGCTTAAGATTAAATTAAAACTGAACATTGCTAATTTTTTAACAAGTTGTTCATCAAAGATGGCTAGTCATTAAAAAATTATATCTTCAGCTAATTTTGTTTATTGTAGTTGAATTTACCTTTTCATTTAATGTAAATTTTATATGCGTTAAATGTTTTATGAGTTTGAACAATTTCAAGTTTATTTTATTAATATTTTACATTGATCCTTCTGGTTAAAATTCCATTATATATTTAAATAAGGGTTCTTTATTCACTAACTCAGTTTTTAATATGAATACAAATGGTTAAAATCAATCTACAACTGATTATTCACTATTGGATTCTGTAATTTGTGTCAGTATATGTATATATATATATAATTTTCCACTGCAATACATAATGTTAAGTGGAGTTAATAATATTCCATTACCTTTTAAACTTCATTATTGAATCCAAAAATTCACTGTTATTTTGGCATCTAACAATTGGAGTAGTTTTTTTAAGGTGTATAAATTGATTATTGATGCGAGAATAAACTGTAAAGGTCAATGAGTTGAGGTTGTTTCTCAATTTTTATTATTTATATTTATGTGAAATCATTATTCTCCTTTCATGAACCAAAATGAAGTTTGTTCTAATACTTTCTTTTCATCATTGAGTTTTTTTTTTCTTTCTGTTATTTGATCGCTATTTTTTATTATCCAGAAAATATCCCAATTGTGTTCCAGCAGAAATTCTTGTTGTTCTAATGAAAATGGGACATAATTTCAACATGTCCCACTTTTTTGTGGTAAAAATTAAACTTTGAAGGTTAAAATCTCACTATTTTAGATCATTTTTGATGACTGCTACAAGGTGTGCTAATCAACACTTAATTGTCCCTTTGAAGTACCATTGCTCAATCCAGATTAATGAATTTAATTTCATCAGTACGTTAAGATACACAATTTTTTTTTTGTTCAGAAGTATATACTTATTTTTAATAGTTAGAAATAATCTAGACTGTTGCATCATATAATACTTCATTATAAAATCTTTAGTTTATAGTAGCAACTGACAAATGTTTTTATATATTTTTTAGTGGCTGGATTACCTGTGGGATTTACCCACTCTCTTACGTCATGCTGGATCTGAATTTTTCTCAGTTGGAGGTATAATGTACATGTTTCGGCTGCGCATATTCTTGTGCTTTATTGCCGCAGTTATGTATCTTATCTCTCCACTTGATATGATACCTGAAGCAGTATTTGGAATGTTGGGTCTCCTAGATGACATGTTTGTTGTGTTGTTACTTGCAATATATGTCACAGTTATCTACAGAAGATTCCTGGCAGCCCGGTGGCAAAACCAGTGATTAATCAAAAAATGAATCGTATATGTGATACTATGAAACTATTACAATTATGTTTGAATTTCAGAATTTATTTTTTTATTGTATGTTTAATTTGTTAACCTATAAGTTGAAGCAATATGTGGGAACGATATTTAAGTAATATCAAATATGGTGGGATTTTTTTTATAGAACAAATCGTAGATTTTTATTTCCCCCTTTTTTTAAGGTAAATGTATTTTGATGATATAAAATCTAGATACTATTATAAAAAATATTTTTAAAGCACAATTGCTGATAATTTTATTCTAGAACAAAATGTTAATAAATTTGTATTTATCAGCTTAAAATCAGAAATAACATATATCTTATAATTCAATTTTTTAATTCCTTTTTATTTAATTTCTAATTGTTATATTGTGTGTACTTTATGTATGGATGACAACATGACATCTCAATGGCAAAGAAACCTTATTTTCCTAGAAGAATAGTGTTATGTTTTATGTGTATAAATGTTTGTAAAAAAAAATCATTTGTATAACAATTTACAATTGTACATGTTACTTGCACAGATTGTTATACTTTATCATTAAAAGAGTTGTAAAGCTTTGACTTTTACTGAATTAGATATTTAGAAATATTCTCCTTAAATCTGTTGAACAGACATTTTAAATCTTCATTTTCTAAAAACTAAATCACAAGACTCTGGAAAACATAGTTTTCACATGCAAACTAGAAATCATATGATCCTAAATTGAGCTTATAATTTCCCTGTTTATTAGTACAATCCTGTTAGCAGAGTATAGGACAGTACTAAAATTTATGTTCATGAAACAGTTGTATTAGCGAAAAAATTCTATATATAAACAAATTTATTATATTATAATATGGTCTATCAACTCAAAAAAATCTTTTTATTTTGATTGTAAATAAATAGAAACTAAAATTTAGTTTCACAGATAGAGGCGGATTTACGACTAAGCAGTTGTCCAAGATCACTAGATTGTAAAAAGGCCTACTACCCTTTGACAACTGATCCAGCTGAACTGGCTGTGTAAATTCAATCCTGGTTTAACCAGTTTCTATTTCAAAAGATGAGAGCAGAATGTAAAATGAGTTATCAAGAGATATTCTCGCTTAACAGCTTGAACTTTTATTTTGAAACAGAAAGTGGCAATCCAGGATAAAATTTGTGTAATCATTTGGACCAGGTTAAATGTAAGTTTTGTTATGTTAACAATATTTATAAACGGAAATGCCATTCAGTCTAAATACACGAGCAGAAGTAGTCTCCCCTTAACTTTCTAATGAAAGTCTTATCCTACCTCACCATACTTATAATTTTGAATTTTATTTAAGATGATAAATGCTTTGCATGTCATTGACATATAATAATCATAGAAATTAATGACTAAAATTCGAATTTGTGTTTCTGGATCATATGCCAACCAGTCGAAGTTCTACAAAATTTCTTTGTCCATCAATACCAGAAGACAAAATTTGTAAACCAAAACTCGTTTCTTACTGAGTATATCCGAGTCTATTTATCTCTAGCCACTAAGAATGTGAATCATAAAAGGTTCTATACTGGTAATTTATATATGGCAGCAATGCATGTATTCAGAACATTTCTTGAGAAAAAAATAAGTTAATGTATATAAGAAGTTGACATTTTAACATAAATTATGTAATGCCTAACTTAAGGCTTTGTATACATTTGTATTTAATCTAAAAATTATATACCAAATATCATCCATCTCACATAAAGCATTTTTGAGTTATCTGTGTCACAGATGCAGGATAATAATGCAAAAAATATATATTTTGAATTGGGGAGGGGGCTAAAACATCTGGAGATTTGTGGAAATCTCAGGTTTGTACTTTTTGATTATTACAAAACCTTCTCTATTCTTAATATACAAGGAAGTAAAAATATGTAAATAAATTGTGCAGTTTATTAAAGTTATTAAGTTCATTAATTAAGATAACTAAGTATCTAAATCTGCCATTGGATGGACAAAGTGAAAATTTACCTCCATGTAATTCAAATTACTTTAATAATAATAGAATGGGATAGTTTCCTAGAAGAAATAATAATGAATATTTGATAAAGGTAATTAACATAGTCATAAATTATTTTTTTAAAGGAAGCATTTTTACTCAAAAGAAGTATATACACTGAAGTGACAAAAGTCATGGGATAGCAATATGCAAATATACAGATGGCAGTAGTATCGCAGCGAAAAAGTATAAAGGCGCAGTTCGTTTTCCAGAGCTTTCATTTGTGTTCAAGTTATTCATGTTAACGGGTTTATCGTGCTTTATGGTGGCACGACGAGAATTAACAGACTTTGAACGTGGAATGTTAGCTGGAGCTAGACGCATGGGTCATTCCATTGCGGATATCGTTAGTGAATTCAACATTCCGAGATCCACAGTATCAAGAGTGTGCCGAGAGTATGAAATTTCAGGCATCCCATCCCATCATGCACAACGCAGTGGGCGACCACCTGCACTTAACGACCGAGACCGCCGACGTATGTGTAGAATGGTCAATGTTAATAGACACGCAACACTTTGTCAAATAACTGCAGGAATCAATGTGGGACGCACGAGGGACGTGTCCGATAGGACTGTGCGGCGAAATTTGTCTTCCTAGGGCTATGACAACAGAAGACCGACTAGAGTGCCTTTACAGACAGCACATCGCCTGCAGCGACTCTCCTGGGCTCGTGAGTATATCAACTGGTCCCTAGACCAGTGGAAAACCGTGGCGTGGTCAGATGAGTCACGATTTCAGTTGTTACGAGCTAATGGTAGAGTTCGAGTGTGGCGCAGACCCCACGAAGCCATGGACCCAAACTGTCAGCAAGGCACTGTTCAAGCTGGTGGTGGCTGCATAATGGTGTGGGCTGTTTTTACATGGCATGGACTCAGTCCTCTGGTGCAACTGAACCGATCATTGACTGGAAATGGTTATGTTCAGCTGCTTGCAGCCATTCATGGACTTCACATACCCACACAACGATTGGATTTTTATGGATGACAATGCGCCATGTCACCGGGCCAGAACTGTTCGCGATTGGTTTGAAGAACATTCCGGACAATTCCAGCGCATGATCTGGCCACATAGATCGCCCGATATGAATCCCATCGAGCATTTATGGGACATCATCGAAAGGTCCGTTCGTGCCCAAACTCCTGCACCATCCACACTTTCACAACTATGGACGTCTATACAGACAGCATGGCTCAATATTCCTGCAGAGGACTTCCAACGACTTGTGGACTCCATGACACACCTTGTTGCACTTCGCCGGGCAAAAGGAGGACCGACATGATATTAACAGTCATCACATGACTTTTGTCACTTCAGTGTATTTTAAAGTTGACTATAGTAGTGGTAGTTGATTGTTATACATAAATAATGATTTGCAATTCAAGAAAACATGTTTCTGTACAGATTTTTTCAATTTTTATTCCTATATTTTATTTCTACAGTAGCTGTATATTTTATACACATATTACAAAATGAGTGTAAGAAAGTTAGCCATTATGTTCTTAACTTAAAAATGAAGTCTACTCTTTCTTCAGATGGCTGCTAATCATCCTGTACATAATGAGCAGAACTATAAAAATCATCAATATTTCACAATGGAGAATAAAATAGATTTTTTTTTTTTTTTACAGAAAATATAAATTAGTTTACAAAATGAAAACAAAAATTACTTATCTATTTTGCCAGTTTTAGTGAGCAATTTATGAACTAAAATTTAGAAACCAATCAATGTGACTGAGAGAATACAGCAACAAACTTTTTTTTTAATGTCGCCGTGGGTATCACAGGTATAACTTAATTTTGCAGCAAGTAGCTATGGTTGTGTAGCCGCACTTCTCATTTCATACGAGGTACGAAATAAGCGAATATTAGTGATATATTAGAAATAAGTTCATCTCTCTTCCAATGTGAGTGTTTCTTTAGGATATAGTTTTAATTCTTCTAGTGTCTTTGTTTCATCTGTGGTAGTGAGCTGAAATATCAAAAGGATTGTCATTTAAAAAAAAAAGCTTCATCACATATATACGTAAAAAATATTAACAATTATTTTTCAAAGCAGGTAAATCATATCTGGATATTGTAAGGATAAAAATAGATCTAATTATATATTAGTAATTATAATATGCATTATATTATAGTAGTAATAGAAGGGTGCAATTTTAACCACAAACATTTTTACTTATGTACACAATGATGTAAGTATAATTGACAATTTAAAAAACAAAAATGAATGAATGAAGCTTTGATAATAACCATTATACAAACATTGTTAACTAGCCGCCTTTGGCGACCAGTCAGTTCGCCAGTATTAATGCTCGCTAAAATTTTCATATAATAATTTATGTAGCTGTGTCTCATAACAGGTTTTTCACCAAAAATTTTTTTAACCAAATAAATTTTGATAATCATATAATTCATGTATAGTATTATTTTCTTCAGATGTTCTGTTCATTGTACTGCTCATCTTTCTGTTTCTATCAGAGCAATGATTGTCCAGGAATTGATATTTTACTTACATGGTGGAGGGAAAGGTCTAAAATTCTATGTTTTTATAGAATAATGAGATTCAAATTTTCATAAATGTAAACACATTAAACAAATAAAGATACAGTTGGTTTTCAAGAGATGCGAAAGTTTAAAAACAGCTTGGAAAATGCCGCTCACAGAGGAAATAATGGTGACACAAACACACACTTCTTTTCATTCTTTTTTCCTTCCCTGCCCAGACTTTATTTTGAGCAGGCATAGATTAAATATTCATACCGACTAATAATAAAAGCAACTATTTTCTTTCTTTTTTAAACATCCTGTTATCTATGAATGAAAACCAACTGACTTCGCGTATTTCTTTCTAAACAAATCATAATTTATTACTTCCTGCTATCTATCTTAGTTGGTGTGGGGGAAGGAAATGAAGATTTTTGGAGGGAAAGTAAGAAAAGTGTCGTTTTAACTATTTTCCATGCAGTTTTTTAATTTTTTCTCTCCATAAGAACCATCCTTGTGCCTTAAGGAAAATATTTTTTTAAAAAAATTAGCCGAATCGGTCAAGTCGCTCTCCAGTTTTTCGTTTAGCAACGCATTTCGAATTGCATTTTTATTAATATAGATATAGTTATATCTGGATGTATAGCTGTAAATATGTGTGTAGTAATGATATAAATGATTTTGTACAATAATGTCATTTGTATCATTATTACATTATAAATTAAGAGAATTTAATTGTAAACTAAATGAATACTTACATCAATTCGAGGCCAACTAGCAAGTACTTTATATTGTTCAGAAGGATAACCTTCAGATGCAATGTACATTAATAACAGTGATAATGGTGTGTCTGCTGTAAAACTGCGACCAATGGTACCTCCATTTGGTAACCTCACTCGAATGTGGCTCACAGGTTGAGTGCTATTGGAGGGCGGCTCTGGTGGTAACTGTTCAGCTAAAGATTTCCTTACAGCCTGAAAAATAATCAACAGGAGATACGAATTCTTTTAAAAAGGTCGACAGGACTTTAAACTTTACAGCAGTTAACGCAAATGAATACAGTAATTTCTAAATTATAAGAGATAGGCTTATATGTCCAGATGAAAAAATGCACTAAATTACAGAAATATATTTTTTATATTATTCAAATCGATAAATGTATTACTTAAAATAATTTTAAGCATGAATATTCATTGTGATTCTTTTTCTATATCTTATATTTCAGAAAATACTCATAACAATTCATGATCTGTCAATCAACAGATGTATATGTTATAAGTGATTGTTGACAGGCTGAAAATTAGATTCAATAACATATTTAGTTTTAGTCGTAAAAAATTGGAAATTTATGTTTCAATGCCCAGAATATTTCAATAATACTAATGCTATATATTAGAAATCATAGAAAAATTTGAACTTCAAAATTTTTTCATATGTATATTTCTTGATTCAATGGATATAGAATGTAACTTTTTACCCCCATTAAAAATTTTTTTAAAGCTATATGTTTATATCTATTTTTAATGGCTCAGAAATAAATTATTGATCAGTAAATTGAGTGGATATTGTACTTGCTTTCATACAGTTTGAGACTTTTAAGATTTTAGTTAATGCATTTTTGTTTAAAAGTTTAGAACAGTAAAAAGAAATTAAAACGAAAAGCAGTATTATAGAAAATATTTTAAAATATGTTCAATTAGGGAACTTACAAATTAAATGCAACTCAGAAAACGTAGACTAATTATTATACAGTTGGCATGTGAAAATATATTTCAATCCTCTATTAATAAAACCCTTTCTTCCATAAAAGGTTTGTAAGTCAAATTCTTAAAATGAGCCTTGAAAGATTATCGAGCATAAAAAGAGAAATTTTCTAATCGCTAGACTGAACATTTTTAGGCCTTACATCTTTTATAGCTTCTTCATGTTGTCTAATCTGTTCTAGCTGTTCTTCTTTCATTAATTTTTCTTCTTCTTGCTTCATTTTTTCTTCAAATTCTTGTCTTCGAGCCTCTTCCTAATATAAAAAAGGGGGAAAATGTACAAATATTGTGAATATTGAATTCACCAATAAATTCCTTCAATTGTTTAAATTAACAATACAGCGAACTGTTATTTTCATCTAAAATATACATCATCCCAAAATTTCAGTCATGTAACGTGTTTTCAAAATAAATAAATAATGTATTATTTCCTCAACCCAGCAAACTATAGAATGAGCAGGATTATCATAAACCAAGTTAAAAATTAATTTTTAATTAAAAAAACATTTTCAACCTTTCTACATAATAAAAATCAAAGTGATTAATATGTAGGAATCATAATTTTTAGAGAGTGAGTACATTTATTAAAAAATTCATCAAATATAATCTTAAAATACAAATACTACACATTAAATGAGAATGGAGAGACAATTCACTTTTAAGATATATTCATTCTTATTTTGATGACAATGAATAACAATATAACATTTACAAAATAAAACTACAAATCATATTTACTTTAAATCCGAAATTATAATATAAAATTAATAAACACTGTAATAAATAGATTTATTTTCTCCGAAAAAGATTTTTAAAAACTCTGGTTAATGGATACAGATTTTAAACCATATTCTGCCATGTATAAGAATCGAGTTATAATTTTGAAGCTATATATATATGATATTTTTAAAATTAAGTTAAATCCTAATTAATTTCCAAAGCCATACCTTAATTTAGCCCATAGTAATATCATTCTAAAATATTCTTTTATTTTCTGATCCATTCCACTCATTCTAGTTAATTAATTCAACAAAAGCTGTGTAAAATTTCTGAATTAGCTAAAAGCCACAAATTCTTACGCTAAGTGCGAGAGATGAAAATTGTCCAGCCAAACACATTCCTTTAAAAAGATCCCTTTTTCCCTTGCCTGTTAGGCATGTTTTGTAGAAATCCGCATCGAAATCTGATTCTATAAGCACAGTGAAAAGATATTTTCCCTGTCAAAATCTTACTATTTAAGACCAGGGATAATGATTTCTCACCCATTTTTTTACACTTTAGCTTTTTTGTCATTCCGTTTTGTGTTCATCGCTTTAGCTTGTACATAATGCCTGCTTTCTGTGGTGGAATAAAAGAAATATAAAAATTCAACCTGTCTTCTCCATGATTTCTGTCACGACTCTGCTTTTATCAAATAATTTAAATGCTTTATGCAATAATGATATAATGCAATCATGATTTAATAGTAAGTATTTAATATATTTAATAGTAAGAACATATTTTAATTTTTTTTCAAAAGAATTAAAGCTATGATTTAAGAATTAAGGATTTTTCTCTTTTCTTTGAAAAGCAAAGCTTTAATTAATTTTTTGTGCAATCTAATACTCATGAAATAGGTTAAAAGTACAAAATATTTCTTTTTATCATGCTACATGATATACTGTCACCTTTAAAAGCTAACAATAATATAATGAATAAACATTTTATTATATTTGAAATTCTAAAATTGACATCACAATGGTTGAGCATAATTACAAATAGTATTTTTCACAGAATTTCCAATGAAGGATATGTAATAAAAGCCAATATTTAATAGATTAAATCAACTTAACTTTAATATTAAGTATTTACCTTAGCTCTATCAGCAAGAAGAGATGCTTCATAAGCAAGATCCTGTTCTCGTTTAACCATTTCTCGAGCTTCTCGTTCACTCTGAAGTAAAAAACAATGCATAATAGACTTTAGTAATAACCCCAAATATCAAATGAATTTATAAAGAAAAACACAAACATTTCTTTTGAAATCGATGCTATTTCACGACCTAATAAAACTGAGGTTATAAAATTCAAAAAAAAAAAAAAAAAAAAAAAAATTAGATATTATAAATTTTGTGTAAATTAGAAGTAAATATTGTAAATAGTTTAATTGCATAAAATTAATTGTAATGAAATCAGCAGGTAAAGACCATTCTCAGGGGAGTTACAACTTAATTATTTTTACAATCGCCATATTTGACAATATGGGTGTGTATGCAACACAATACCGTAATGTTAACGTTTTTTTAATACCATTTAATTGTGTAGTAGAAGCTAAGAAATAAAGATTTGTTCTTATAGAATAGTGTAGAAATTTCCAGACTTGTCGGGAACGGGCGAGCGCTTTCTACGGTTGCCCCGAACACTTTAAGTGGCTGCTATTTAAAAGACACGACTTAAGGATGGAATCAGATAGATTCGGAAAACGTGCTACATTATCTGGTTTAGCTTAAGAATGTGTATGTGTGTTTTGACGTGCGTTCTAAAGCGTTGCTGTTAAGAATAGCGGATTAAATAGCGTTAATTCGCTGTTAATTTGTAGCTTGTGTTGCGAATATTTAATATGCGTTTACATAGGCAATAAAGTTGCAACAACTGGTGTCAGATGTGGGAATGAATTGGTGAAAACAAGAGCAATGGCTGAATCCGAAAATGACAATTTTAGTTACATTTTGCTTTCAAGAAGGAAATGAAGCAAGGTCAGGAGGAAATGAAGAGAGGACAAGAAGAGATGAAACAAGGCCAAGCATTCAACACCAAGGATGCTTTGGCGGAGAAAGTTCAAGGGAATGACGTGGAGATTCATACTATTCAGCAGAGCTTTGAGCGGAGTGTACAAAGGCTTTGTAAAGTTGAGGAGCGGATTTAAAAGCTAGAAATGAAAGAAGTGCGAGGGAGGAAAGAGCGACAAATGTTTTGGACTCTTCTACAGTCCTTGAGGGAATCTTCACCGTTCCTGCAATCACTCCAGGGTCGAAGGTCAAGACTTCTATTTTTGATGGAAAGAACGCCTGGAACGTGTTCTATGCGTTCGACATGGTCGCGGCGGTAAACGGATGGAGAAATGTTGAAAAAGCCTACAATTTTGCTGCATCCCTTCGCAGAGAAGCAGCCTAGGTCCTGCTGACCACACATAAAGATAGGCGTGTGGATTTGACCACCCTGACGACCACCCTAGATATTTGAGGTTTGATAATCAACGCTTGAAAGATTACATTGGAACACATCTTAAGTCCAGGAGACAGAGATCGGGGGAATAGCTGCAGGAGCTGGCATCGGAGATGGAGCGGCTCTCCCTCAATAACCTTCCCTGACTGTTCAGCTGACGTCCGTGATACATTAACTCTGGAGTACTTTGTGTTTGCAATTCGAGACTCAGATATCCAAACAAGAGTGCTTTGGTGTTTTCCATGTAGGTCGAGGTAGCCCACCTAGCCCCGTGGAAGGATCGTCGTCCCGTCCGTACCATTGCTGTCCGAGATACTACAGAAGACTTAGAGATGATAATTAAAGAACTCGAGAGGCGCTTGAGGAGAGACGCTTCCGTCCATCAGGATACTAGCGCCTCTCGAGGCGCTAGTATCCTGATGGACGGAAGTCCAAGGAATCGAAAATCAGCTGCTGGACGTGCGAGAAAGAAGGACAACTCAGGAGGAACTGTCCCGAACAAGACGGGACCTCTACCAAAGAGCCCTCGTTAAACTAGAATGCGATGATCTCGCGGTACGGAGGTTGCCATGTACAGGGAATGCCCCTCTTAAGTGCTTACCAGATTTTGTTGCTAGTGGGAAGAAACTATGGACTGTTTGTCGAAGAGGAGATTGACGAATTTCTTGGTGTCTCGTCGTCGACACAGGAACTAATGTGACGATCATCCGTCCAGATATTGCCAGGCATGTCAGGAAGCACTTCTTTCACACGGTGCCTTCGGTTTCCCTGCAGACTGTAAGCGTCGACAAGATTAGTGAGACGGAAAACTAGAAGTAAACATCTCATTCGGGTTCAAAATTTATCCGCATGGGATATATGTCGCCGTCATCGACCGGTGCATACTCAAACTCGACTTCTCGGAAAAACGTGAGCTTCAAGCTAAAGGAGAAGTGCCCTTGTTTGGATTGAAGATGGAAGAACGTCACAGGTGTCAAATCTTGGCTTTAGAAGACATCATCGTGCCAGATAAAGCAGAGTTCGAAGCGGAAAGTATTCCCAATGCAGAAAAGAACTTTAGGTTCGGAATAACCAATTTTTCTGATACTTAAAAATTCTCGAGAGGAGTGCTGGTAGGAGCGACACTTATAGACGTCTCCAGGGAATCCGCGCCGGTGAGACTGGACATCAGTAATGGGACAAGAGTTGTCACAAAAGGAGAAGAAATTGCTACGTTATCTGCCGTAACCATCATCGAGCGAAGAACTGATGAGACTTCTACTGTGCCCGTCGATGATCTAATGGAACAGCTGATTGGGGACACTCAGCTAAACGGGAAACAAAAGACGATTCTCAGAAGTTTAATCCAAGAATTTCGAGATGTCCTCTCCTCTTCGTCCAAGGGTGTGGGGAGAACGAAAATCGCACAACATCGAATTGATACTGGAACCTATCCGCTGATCAAACAGCAACCCTGAGGGCTTCCTATTTCAAAACAGAAAGAGGTCGAAAAAATGCATAAGGAGATGGAAGATAATGATGTTAAGAAGCCTTTTTCCAGTACTTGTGGGGCCTCTCCTATTGCACCGGTGAGAAAGAAAGACGGCTCCACCAGATTTGTGTTGACTACAGGAAGTTCAATGACATAACAAATAAAAACAGCTACCCTTTTCCCAGAATCGGTGACACTCTTGACAAGTTGTCCAGAAACAAGTGGTTCTCAACTCTGGACCCGAAAAGCGGTTATTGGCAGCTCAAGATCCATCCAGACGACCGTGAGAAAACCGCCTTCACTACTGGACAAGGACTTTAGAAGTACAAAGTGATGCTCTTTGACCTGAGCAATGCTCCAGCCACGATCGAACGGCACATGAAGATAGTTTTAAATTGAATTGACAGTCCTGCGAGCCTGCCTCATCAACTTAGACGACATAATCATATTTGAGAAAGACTTCCTAGAGCATGTGTCAAACTCAGAAGAGTCTTCACAAGAGTAAGAGAAATTCCCTGAAATTGAGGCCGACTAAGTATAAGCTGCTTCGTAAGAAGGTGAATGTCTCGGATATGTCATTTCGTCTGAAGGTGTAAGCAGTGATCCCGAAAAGACCCAGGCTGTGATGAGTTAACTTCATCCTCACGATGCACATGAGCTTAGAAGTTTTCTCGGACTTTGCACGCATTATCGTAGGTTCGTGAGGAACTTTTCTAAGATTGCAAGGCCACTCCATAGACTGACCGAGAAAAAACATGAGTTCCAGTGGACTGCTGATTGCGACAACGCATTCGATCAGTTGAAGGCTGCATTAACATCTGCACCTGTGCTAGAATACTCTGACATCGAGAAGGGTCTCATTTTAGACACGGACACCAGTAACGAATAAATTGGAGCTGTGCTGTCACAGGAGATCGATGGCGAGGAACAGGTCATCGCATATTTCAGCAAGAGCTTGTCAAAGGCTTAGAGAAATTCGTCACACGGAAAGAGTTGCTGACTATAGTAAAGGCCGTCGAACATTTCCACCACTACCTGTATAGCCGGAAGTTCCTTCTTAGAACTGACCATGGGTTATGGGCCTGGTTATTGAATTTCAAGAATCCGGAAGGACAGTTAGATGGATACAGCAGCTACAAGAGTATGACATGGGCATTCAATACCGAAAAAGGATATCACGTGGCAATGTGGGCGCATTTTCTAGAAGACCATGCTCTGAGAATTGCAAACACTGTTAAATAGCAGAAGAAAAGTTAGAATTTACAACTATCCGACAAGTAACTTTGGTCCCGTCAACATCGGAGGATGATCCTTGAAATGATGCGAACATCCGCACAAGCCGAATCGAAAACAAACAAGTGAAACCTATTAGAGACCTCATGGAGTCTTCCAATGAGAAACCAACGTGGCAAGATGTTACACATTACGGTCCTGAGGTGAAGAAATATTGGGCCATGTGGGATTCTCTATACCTCTGGAACGGAATACTTTTCCAGAAATTGGCATCCGACGACGGGAAAAACTGCAGGTGGAGTTGCCACGTTCCCGAGTCTCCTTGTGTCTTAGAGATGTTTCATAGCAGCCCAAAGGGTAGCCACTTTGGGATGATGAAGACTCTTCAAATATCTGAGAACGATTCTTTTGGGTCAAATCGAGATTCAACGTAGAAATGTGGTGCAGATCCTGTGTTGCATGCGCAAGAGTCCAAAGACAAGAGCTCGTGGGAAGCTCACGAAGTTCAACGTGGAAGCACCATTCTAGATAATCACTTTCGATGTGTTAGACTCCTTGCTTCGCAAAGCCGATGGCAAAAAGTATGTCCTCATTGTCATGGATTACTTCAGTAAATTGCCGGAGGCCTACCCTATCCCTGGTTAAGAAGCAACAACCGTAGAAGAAGTCCTGTTATAGAACTGGATCTCTCTGTTTGGAGTCCCTCTTCTAATCCATTCTGATCAGGAGACAAATTTCAACTCTGCAGTCTTCATAGATCTTTGTAAGCTGGTAGAGATGGAAAAGACCAGGAAAACGCCTTTACATTCACAATCAGATGGAATGGTGAAGCGATCTACCAGAACTGCGGTTAGAGAGCATTCATCAGTTTGTCTGAAACAGGATCAACATCGCAACGGAGCGTTTAAAGCCTCGATACGACACCTAGGGAACACATCGGACTTTCACCGAATGTGACAAAGTGTGGCTTTGGAATCCTAAACGTCGGAAAGGATTCTCTCCGAAGCTCCAAACTTGTTGAAAAGGACCATACTCCGTGATAAAACAGATAAACGACATCACGGTCAGGATTCAATGAACTCCGTCAAATAAGCCCAAGGTTGAATTCTACGATCGTTTGGTGCCTTATTACGGTGGAAATTAACTTCCTTTTCTTGAGGAGTGCACTGCCCGGGATCAGCAGTCTTTAAGGAGGGGACGAATTTTGTGTAAATTAGATGCAAGCATTGTAAATAACTTAATAGTATACAATTAATTGCGATGGAATCAGCGATAAAAAACCGTTATACGGGAATTTATAACAAAAGATCACCATATTTGACTAATTTGGTGATGTAGGTGCGTTGGGGACGTAATGAGGTCGCTAACGGTTTTTACTACGGGTTAAAATGTGTAGTAGAAGCTAAGGAATAAAGATTTGTTCTTAGAGAATAGTGGATAAATTTCCAAACTTGTCTGGAACAGACGAGAGCTTTCCACGGTTGCACTGCCCACTTTAGTGCGACGCTATTTAAAAAGGCGCGGCTTAAGGTGGGGACCAGATAGTTTCGGAAAACGAGCCACGTTAGCTGGTTTAGCTTGAGATAGCGGCTTTTCTTTTTGACGCGCATTCTATAGCTTTGCTATTACCCAAGATTAGAGGATTAAATAAAATTAATTCACTGTGAATTTGTAGCTTTTGTTGCGAATATTTAATACGCGTTTCCATAGACAATACAGTATGCATTTTCACATCATTTTGTGTGAGAATTATTCGTAACAATATTTTGCAATGAAATTGTTACAAGAATCATGCATCTGCTACAATAAATAAAAGCACAGCTTTTCGGCAAATAAAATGGATTTTTAGTTTTAAGATACAATTACCACTAGATTAGAGGAATGCAATTTTTTAATTATATATTTTTTAATTTACTTCTGAAGTCTGATGTACCAGGTAATCAAATAATTTGCAGAAAAACTGTACATACCTTTATGGAATAATCTAATACATTTTTTTTCCATATATGCCAATGATGTGGGGTGTTTTTACGGAAGGTTCCTAGGCTCTGTAGCCTTTAATCTTCCATTCAACTAGTTTGTTCATTATGTGACAGACAATTTATATTGAGTTTAGATTTTTAATTATCGGTAGCACCATGTGAGTTGTTGGAAAAAAGTCATTAATAAGAATGGGATTAGTTTTAATTACAATGATTGAACTTATAAGAGTTATTGACATTAAAGTGTTTGGTGTTTTGAGTCCTGATAAATGCTTCTTCATATTTGCTATTTTTGGTAATCCTGCATTAATCTAATTCAAGGATTAAAAATGCAAAGTAATAACGGAAATAGTAGAAAACAAAAATGCTATCAACAGTACACCAAAATGCTACAACAGACAATACAATCAATTAGTTAACTTACTTCTTCCCAAATTTCCGACTGAATTTCGCTAGTAAAAACCTCAACAGCATTAATTAATCTAGTCATGAGGTCATCTAAGCCGACATTGCCTTCAAGAAGGGAAAAAAACAATGAATAATTTAGAATGAGAAAATCACAAAACAAACTAAACAATAATATGTTTAAAAAATACAAACAGATAAAAGGAACAGAATAACAATAACTAAACTCACCAGGAATCACAGTTAAAACTTCTGGAGTAGATCTCACTTTGGTTACAATTATAAATGCAGGTAAACTATTTAAACCCAGATTTTTCACTGTGTGTGCTGCTCCCATGCCCAAATGCTGAGACAGTATAGCCAGTAAGCTAGTAATATAAATATTAAAATTTATGATTTAATTAATTTTAAATGTTAACTCTTTCTAAAAAACAGGAGACCCATTTCAAAGAAAGATAATTAAGTCCTTAACATTTGATATACGAAAATTATAACTAAAAATAAAGACTTATAAAGGCATTAATGAATTTAGAAATCTTACTTTCAAATTTTAAGAAAATACTACTTACAATGTTTTATTGGACTCAAAGGTCAGATCCCAAGCCCAAGTAACAAAATTTAATGTAAGATAACTAACAACTGTTTCGGAGCATAAAAGTTGTGTGCAGAAAACATTAGTCAAGACACTTGCATCATGATGCAAATATATAGCTAAAGGACGTCTCTGAAATAAAAATAAACAAATATGAATATTGCAAAATAAACTTAGCAGATATCTGGAAATACTATAAATTACAGGTTTTGACCTTTTCATGCCTCTAAATGAAATAATGCACTTTAAAACTTTTATCGAAACGATAATATAAATAACTAGCAGTACCCACACAGCATTGCATGTGGCATAGAATCCTAGAAGAAAAATTATCTATAAACTTACATCTGGCCTCCACAGGATATGATATGGGCATGTTGCCCAATATCAAACACGTAAAAAATACTTAGAAATTATCAAAAATAGTTACAAAATAATTTTTTATAGGACACATGCAGAAAAATTTAGACAGTTACAAAAGTAAAGATAAGATGTGTTCGTAGAAAAAACATAGGCTAACATTTCGCTCCTCAGGAAATTCATTCTGTCTCCATAATTCAGTTGAATTATGATTTTAAGAAAGACAGTAATTTTGGTCATCAAAAGACTCTCTTTTCCTAAGTGAGGTCATTAATTCTCCGATATTTGCTAAACGAAAGTTTCTTTCTTCATTTTCCTTATCGTGCAACAAACAAACCTTTTTTTGCATTTTAATGTGCTACCCCCAAGATTGAATTTCCTTCTTTTGGGTATAATGAGATTTGAATTGCAATTTAAAATCAGACATAAACAAAGAAATGTATCACATATGAATACAACAGTTCTTACTAATTGCATGAGCACAGTTTGAGGCTTTTGTGCATGGGTGGATAACTGCAAAGTTAAACTCACTATCTTAAATCTCCTTTATATATATATACACACACACACATATATATATATATATACGACTTTAATGTACTAAAATCTTCCCCAATAAATGCTCTACAAAATGGTTTAAATATCTCTAATATCCATTAACTATTTCTTGGGTTTTCGTTGTCCAACCATACCGATGATTTCAGGAGACTTCATTTTATACTATATATAAATAATGTTTCTGAAATAAAATTAATTTGCACAAATGTGAGATGCCACAAATTTACTAGAAGTTATTTGATTTGATAAATGTCATTATCTATTGATGTTGATAAAAGCAAATAATTGAATTATTATACAAATGTTACTATGCATATCAACTGGCATTCAGGTAAATTTCTTTCATATCTTCATATGAATTATGGTAATTGTATTTCATACAACTCTTATTTCTGCATTAAAAAATGAGATGTGTTTCCAAGGGAAGGAAGAGTCAATAACTACTGTTTTGTTTTTTCAAAACAATTACACGTATTTTAGAGGAAATAGTGAATTCAAATAAAAATATTAAAACATTTTTTCACATATAGTTAGCTCTGAAACTCAATGATAAATAAATTTAATTTAAATTAAAAATAAATTAATTAAAAAAGGATTTGAATTCATTTTTTGCCATACAGTAATAGTAAAAAATTGTGATGACATCCCCCTATACTGATTTTCTATTTTCTTATGTCATGGTGAAATCCTTTACCTAGGTCTTTCTTGATGGCATGAAAACATCATAGAATAAAAATGCTTTAAGTTTTGTTTCATCTATATATAATTTATTTTAAAATTTATTCTTAATAGCAGCCATAATGCATATAAAAAAATGAGTATTCAGGTGGGAAAACTGATATGCAACCCATCATTTCAAATAGATCTGTCATGTCTTCAAGGTATAGGAATGCCAATATATCTAGATGATAAACTTTTTCTCTTAAAAGAGACTCCTCAAGTCATCAAAGAAACGATCAATTATCAATACCCATTGTCATTAAATATCAAACTCAGGTGCACTTCAGCCGGTTTAGCTGTGAATCGATTATAAAGTTACGTTTTTAGCAGAGCAGATTCGGATTGAATGGACTTTACTTGAGGACAGCACAAACAAAGTTATTTACAGCTATTTACAAATATTTACAGCTATTACAAATATCAACAGTCACTTACAGCATAAATGCAAGCCTTACGCACAATAAAAACATATCGTATAGCACAGCAACAGTAAATCGCAGCGAGCTAAATAATACAACGTTAACAGCAACCGCAAACACAGCTCACTAATAATAAGCAAGAAAAATAATCCGCTAGTCCAGAGAGACGCTTTTCTTCCGAGAGGAAACTCTCAACTAACTGCCGGAGCTACGGCTACCCGTCCCTTATATACCCAAGCGCGCGTGCGCCCAAAAGCACGCGAAGCAACGCGGCGCTTCACGTATGATCTAGCGGCTACCAGAGTATTCCTTTCGCCAAACCAACCCGGCTGGCGCGAATCTCCTCGTCAAATGCCGCCAACCTCGGTGAACGTCCGCGATGCCCGCCCGCTTGTAACAATAATTAATATGTGCTCAAGTGGCAGTCAGCTACAAAGATAGATTCTCAGTAGATACTATTAATTAAGTTGAGACTATTGAGGAAGCGTTGATGAGCACTAATTGATATGGTATTGATTGAGGTGATAAGGAACTGAAGTTCACAATGAGAAACTAAAGGCTGGTATCTGAAAAAAATAAAATGTTTTTCCCCCTTTTCCTGTAGGAGAGAAGCTCAGTGATTTCTGGAGCGACCCTGGAATAGCTATTTAGATCTAAAAGCCTGTTAGCGGTTTTTGGGGGGGGGGGGGGTGACTAAATATAGAAAGAAGTAAAATTAGAATTATTTTGTTATTCTACTCTTTTATTTGATTGGTCTTGATCAAGATATTATATCTTTTCATGCATATTAATGATAAAATTTACAGATATTAAGCCACTCTGAAAATCCTTATTTTAAAGTACATGCAATTAGATACCTCATATCGTTATTTAATAAAAATATAAGAATAAAAGGCATTAAAAAACTCTGAAATATTTACCTCCTTTGCAGGCTGATAGCATGCTGCTTGAAGAGCATCAGTTAGTGTGCCTTGGAAAGCTGGATGGCAAGCACCATATCTAAATCACAAAAATTTCTTATTTCAGTTCACCATCAGAAAATATTGAAAAGAATATGAAATATATGAAGTATTCTTCTACCTGCTTTCAAATTCTTTTCCAAAACTAGAAATTGCAACCATTTCATCACTTACATCTTCAGGCACTGTGAAAAAAAATTAATATCAACAAAACTGTTAAATACAAAATAACCATTATAAATTAAGCTCCGTTGAGTCTAAAAAATAATCTTTAAAATTGTCATCATAAGAAAGGTAAAAATGAAAAAATATATATACTGCCTTGATTAGCACTAAAACTTTAAACAGGGTGAGTAAAAAGTCCATTAAAATTTAAAAATTTATAAAACCTGGAAAATTAAGCAAAATAAAAAACAGTTGGCAGATTTAGCATCAATAAGTCATGGATTTTTTTTAAGATAAGGAAAAAATAATTTTTTTTAAATAAGCAGATAGGTGATGTTTTGTACATAAGTGAAAGAAAAGACATGTAAATAATAAAAACAATGTGACCAAACCATTTATTACAGCAATAGGCGTTCCACATCCACAGATGACAACACATTGTGGATGTGTCACAAATACAGCAATGGGAGCTTATAGCATGTCTGACAGTATTTATGAGACAGCTCTCAGCAGATTACCCCTATTGATTCCAACAAATTCCTCTATATCTGACATCCCACAGCCTGTTGGTGTCAGATATGGAGAGTAAGGAGGTCATGGACACTTAGCTTCCAGGGAAGCTGATGCTGATTCAAATGTTTCCATTTGGGCTGTGTAGCTTTCCAAACATGTCTGCTCAAGACTTGGTTGTTCAGATCTTACATGATCCTTTGGTGATCCAATTTCCTCAAATCAATAACAAGCTTTTATGAAGGCTGTTATTATTAAAACTCTTTTCCAATGTTCATATTTTTCTGAAGTTAAATTTATGTAGACTAACAGTCACTGATTCCTGAGTCATGTAAAACAGCTTCAAGGAAAATGATAGTAAAATGCTCAGCATAGAAGAGCTACATGCAAACTATAAGACTAATTTTTCTAATGAGAGGAAAAAAAGGTGAATCTTAAGATTAGGAAAAAAAAAAAAAAAAAAAAGAAGAAGAAGAAGAAGAAGAAAAAGAAAAGAGGACATACTGAGAGGTTGTATTCTTTTAGATGAACTTGCTTGAAACATATCGTCATCAACTCCAAAGCAATCTGCAGCATCTTCAAAATCATTATCACTTTCACTGGATGCAAGGTCAACAACCAACTAAAATAGAAAAGAAAAAGAAAATTGCAAGATGAAATACAGGGCCCATCAGAAAAAATATGTTAAATGTCCTAAAGAATTTTATATATAATTCAAAGTCATGAACATTTAATTCAGATATTGCTTATTTTTAAAAAATTTAGGAAAAATACACCCTTCCAAACATAATTTCATCCTCATTAATATGAACATAGTTTTCTATCATTAAGCTAATTAATATTGAAATGTATATAATTTATAAGGAAATGCTATGTAACATAGGTAAATAGAATTGAACAGAAACACTATGGAATCAAAATTACAATTCAGATTTTTGAAGCTATTAATAAATTTTCCAAAAAAGTATTAAAATTTAAACCTGTTTCTTGGATTTGGGAGCACCCTCTTCTTTACTCAATATCAATTCTAGTACTGTGTCTGGTAGATCGAGGGCTGCAAGTTTTGTCTAAAAAATAAATAAATAAATAATTGTCAGTGACAAGCACAATAAAGATTAAAACCAATATAAAAAAATAATGTTTACAACTAATATTGTAAAGAAGCAGAGTGACTATGATACCAATATTCTTATATGGTATTGATACTAATTGTAAGTATCAATACCATATTATATATATATATATATAATAAAGAGTAAGCAATCATCCCTTTAAAATTTGAATTAATCATTCACAAATATTATAAACTTATCACCTCTGGTTTTAACTGAGAATGCAAATTATATTTACTTTCAATAAATTATTTATACATAATCTTAAATTCAAGATTCCGTTTAATGTCAGCTATTAAAGCTTGGAATTTTAATTTTTTTTGTCAAGTTATGTTTATTGATTACATAAATTTTTCCAATGAAGACCATCTTATAAGAACATGGCACTATTAGCAATGTAAATATTCAATTCATTCATCATCCAAATTTTGAGGCATTGTAACTTCACTTTTTATTAATCTTGTAAATAATAAATATCAAACAATCTTTTTCAGTTTTCAAAAATAAAAGAAAATAAGACACCATAATAATAATTTCTAACAAAACAGTAAAGATTGCTTGAATTTCTGAACAACAATGCAATTCATAGATAAAAATTAGGAAAAATATTTTTTTTAAAGAAATTGCAGAGATCTAGTAAAAATTTGAATGATTATTAATTTGATATCATTAAGATGACAATTCTTTATATTTTACTCTAGGTAGCAAAGAGAGAGACAAATTAACATCAACAATCATTTAATCACTTTATTACAATAGACTGCAACAATAATCGTATCCTTTTTCCTTATTACATGTAACAGATTTTATTATTTTATTTTCAGTCTAATCGTCTTCTCAACTCATAATGAATCTTCTAATTTTTGTTTATTGTTTTAGCAATTATAAAATAATAAATGATGACCTTTATTTCAACCTTTCACAGATACGGAATTTTTACTAGATACAATAAGAGAAATATTAGCTGAATTATCTTAATCTGCTACCTAATTAGTCTAAAATTATCTGAAGCTGAATTTGGTATATTCAGTTTTACCCTTTAAAACGAATTATTTATATAATACAATCCTTTTCAAGTTTTTCATGAAACTCTGAACCCAATTATTCAAAACAAGCCACACCAATAAGGTAATGCAAATTATTTGAATAATAGATATAGCATATAATAGAACAGTATAGGAATACATGATTCCCATAAAACTATATGTAAGAAAAGATAGTAAAATTACTTGTAAAAAAGTAAGAAAATGCTGAAAGCTAAACAATCATGAGTATATATGAGGGAACCAAGAAAGTTGTTTATTAACATTTTTTAAAACAAGTAGTGGATGCATTTGATGTTAATAGAGTTTTTTGAAATATCAATTCATTAAAGTTTTTATAAATTAACTAAAATCTAACTTTTATACAAAAATCTTCATTTCCCCACCATCAAATATATAACACATTCAGTTTGTTTCCCCCCACACTAATGAGATTAGGTTTAGCACATTTTCATCCGATTATTTCAAAAGATTGTTTATTTTCTTAAAGTTTAATGCATTTAAAATTAAACATTGTTAATTAATCAATTTTTCTGCCAAAAATCTGCATTTCCTTCCCCCACACCAACCGAGTAAGATAGCAGGAAGTAATAAATAATGATTTGTTTAGAAAGAAATGCGCGAAGTCAGTTGTTTTTCATTTATAGATAACGGGATGTTTAAAAAAGAAAGAAAATAGTTGCTTTTATTATTAGCCTATATGAATATTTAATCTACGCCTGCTCAAAATAAAGTCTGGGCAGGGAAGAAAAAAAAAAGAATAACAAAAGGAAAAAAGACTTTGCAGAAACAAAAGTAATAAAGAAAAAAAGGATAGAAGAAAAAAAAAAGGGTGTGTGTGCGTTTCACCATTATTTCCTCTGTGCGCGGCATTTTCCGAGCTGTTTTTAAACTTTCGCATCTCTTGAAAACCAATTGTGTCTTTATTTGTTTAGTGTGTTTACATTTATGAAAATTCAAATCTCATTATTCTATAAAAACGTAGAATTTTAGAACTTTCCCTCCACCATTGAAGTAAATTATCAATTCCGGGACAATCATTGCTTGGATAGAAACAGAAAGATGAGTAGTACAATGAACAGAACATCTGAAGAAAATAATACTATAAATGAATTATATGATTATCAAAATTCATTTGGTTCAAAAATATTTTGGTGAAAAACAAACCTGTTATGAGACCGAACTACATAAAATATTAAATGAAAATTTTAGCGAGCATTAATACTGGCAAATCGACTGGTCGCCAAAGGCGGCTAGTAAAGAATAAAAAAAATTAACAATTTCTGGTCTGTATTGCATTACCCTAACTGGAGTAGAAAATTCACACTTTTTGTGTTGCATCAATTGAATGGTGATTATTAGGCTGGGATAGCCTGGTTAGAAGGGTGTTGGATATGTATCACTTGGGCTGATAGTTCGAACCTGTTAGCCAAAGGTTCTTTATGTGTGGTGGAAGTTAAATATGTAGTGGTCACAAAGTACTCCATGTGGAGAATAATACTAAGTCAAAGGTGATCATTCTCTATTTCTGATCTAAATTACAATTTGTGGATGAATGAATGAAGTTCAACAAGTAAAAAGCATTTTTGACGTGTGTGAGTTAGAGGTCAGATTTCTTCCCTCAGGTGCTCAGGGGTCCATATCCTCAGAAGCTACTGCACCCCTTCTTCCATTGTAAAGTGGAATACAAAAAAACAATTTAATTTTTTAATAAAAAGTAACTAAAACAAAATTTCATTCTTAACAAATAGAATTTGACTAAAAAATTTTATACTAATTGTTAATCTAATTTTAAGCAAGTAAAAATTTTAAATAATCTTGATATTGATTGATTACAACAAATAAGAAGACTCAAACTGAAAGAACTGGTACACAAAATAATAATAATTAATGCAATTTAAAAAATGAATTCCACAAAGAACATACATTTTCATCTTTTAAGGAATCAGGCCAGCCAACCCAATGCTGAAACCGAACAGGAATGTTTGTTACATCACGCAAACCTAACTTGACCTACAAAAAGAAAGAAATTCTTGATAACTTCAAAATTGGAATCATAAATAGAAGAAACTGAAAGAAAAAAAAATGAAAGGGAAACTTTACACCAATTTCTTGAGGTTATAAAACTAACTGCTACCCTATATAATTTTCTTTAGTGTTTCAATTGCATATACTTCAATTCTTTCAGAAGGCAATAGGAAAAACAAAATATATTCATCATAATTTAGAAAAAAAATGAAATTTAACTAAGATTTAATATTAAAATAAGGTAATGACACATTTAAGACAAATAAAAAAAACTTCTTAACTAAAATAAAAAATATGCAATATGATTTTAACTTTCAGAATTCTAAGAATAGAAGGAAATGAAATAAATACTTTCACTTACATCTAGAACTGTCTTGGACCCAGGGAACTGAAGAGTGTAATCTTTATTATTTGTAGTGTCAATTATGTGAAGCTTGTAGTTTTTATTCATACGGTTGCTGAAGTTTATCCTATAAGGAGAAAAAAATTTAGAAGAAAATAATTTTCTTACAAATGATGAAAAAAGAAAACTTACATTGATATCATAAAATTTATCACTCAAAAATCTATGACCCATGTTAATGAAAACCATGATTTCACCATGGTAAAACTGAACATAAGTTCAAAAATATAAGTAATGATAGATCAATTGTAAAATGGAAACAGCAATGAAGCATACTGTTGTGAATAAAATGTTATCTCGATTTTAAGAAATTCAACTAACCTGACCATATGTCGGTAAAGTTATAAAGTATTCACATACAATCAGTATACAATTTGTATCTAAATATTTTCTCTGGAAAAAAAATGTCAAGTTTTACTTTTCAGATATTAATATTATTTTGATTACCTTGAAATAAAAAATAAATTATAATGCACCCTTCTTATTCCAAACAGTTTCCATAGTTAAATAGGTTTTACCTTGTAGTCATGGAACAATTTTTTAAAGCCTGTATTTCATTTATGTACTTTATTGCTACACAATATTATCACCTAAACAATTATGAAATCTCATTTCTTAAAAAAAATAATTGTATACCTGAGTTTGGAATTGCACCATTTATTTAAAATTACAAAATTATTAATTATATTTAATGGATTTAAAATTATTAATTCCATTAAATACAATGTAGTAATGGATTTAGGGAGGGGAATGCTAAGTGTACTGTTTATTACAGTAAAATAATTACTATGAGTATTATTTTTAAAAAATATTAAAAATAAATCTTTATTACCATCTTTAATTCAAAGTTATTGGCTCCATTGCTATACTTCTTGTTTTAGATCCAATTTCTCTTCATTCAAATTCTGAATGTCAAGTTTTACTGTACCACATGTTCATCTATTTTTGAAATGATTCTGGACATATTTATTACAAAAATCATGTCTTTAGAAAAATTTCATATTTTTTTTTTTACAAACTTCTAATTTAGAGAATTAGTAAAAAGAGTGACAAATAATATTTTATAGAGTTTTAAATCTGGAATATGGTATGAAAAATAAATGTGGCATATATTTCTTGATTTCCAGACTAACGTTTTTTGAACTGTCAAAATAATAATTATTCAAAATAATTAATAAATTCCTTACTTTAATCTTCCATAATACAAGTTCCTTATTAAAAATGGATAGTTATAAATGCATTATTCTTTCTTATCACAATTTATGCTAGTTTACAAATGCATTAAAATTAAGTGAGCTAATTTAATCCATAAGTAAGGCCCTAAGCTTCACCTTTTCAATCACAAAGGTTTAAAGAAACTGATATATTAAATTCAAAAATGAAATACTAAAGTGAAGACCATCTTGCAAATCAGAAGGGCATTTTTACAAATAGCACACTTCATGGAGGTCGGAGCAAATAGATAGAGCAGCATAACCTATGATAGTACTTATTCAGAAGCACAGTGGCTGATTTATTTTCTGAAATGAAAAGAGATTGCTTCTTAATTTATAAATTTACTCAGCATACTGGATGAACTTATTTGAGATAGTATAAAAACCATCATATAAATCCATGTATGATAAGAATTAAATTACTGCAATTAGATAAACAATTTCTTATGCCTAGATAGATATGTGCTAGATTAAAGCATAAATTTTTAAAAATAGCCATATTATGCCTACAATTTCATTTCACATAACTAAAATTCCAAGTTTTAGTTAACAGATAGTGACTACAAATTCTAAAAAATAGTTTATATTATCATTTGGTAACTAAGCGAAACCATAATTTTGTTTTGCAGAAATAACAAATTTTAACATGATGTTTTAGGTGTAGCTAATTGCCCTAGGCCCGAACTCCCAATCTTATGGTTAGTAGCCGAGTAACATATCCGTTGGGCC
>JAOUZG010006867.1:428907-452132 GCA_026289955.1 Argiope argentata
AACTCCCAATCTTATGGTTAGTAGCCGAGTAACATATCCGTTGGGCCAAAAGTGCACTTCGGTCCGAGGGATGTTATCTGGCTTATATGTATATCAATCACCACAATGTCATAAAAACATTTCCTGGAGATTTTTAATTTTCAATTCCATAGATTGCACAGCATAACCTGATCATTAAGTCATATTATATAAATATATATAAGGTGCAGAAAGTATTTCTACACACTACTTAACATAAGTTTTGGAACTTCCTTTCTATCTTCCCTCTTAGAGCAATGTTTTCAAACAAAATTCTTAAAATTCAATTTTCAAGATATCAAATAAATTATTAATCTAAGGAAATCTTTCATTCTATTAGCAGTTTCAATATAGATTTTTGGTGTTTTTTAGTCACCTTTAAATGGATATGAAATAGTTAAAAATGAAAATAAATATTTACCCTTCTACTGGAGTTAGATTAACATGGTCTGGCGCAACAAGGAATAAATGTGTACGCTGAGGTAATTGTAAAGACGACAATACTGTCTGGAAAGTAAAGAAAATAAATCTATTACAATTATTTGCAAGTTACAGAGTAATTGTTGGTAAATAAACATATCCATAATATAAAGCAAAAAACATACAATCATAAACAACATCATCAGAAAACTTACATCATCGGTGATATGAGTTTCATAGCCATTTATGTGATTTTGCTTCCAACCACAAAGTTCCTGTCGACAAGGTGGAACACCCAATTCAGAATGTAAAGCAGTTTTAATTGCAGCTATAAAGATTTTTAAAAAAATTTTAATGTATAGAGAATATTTTGAAAGGGATTTCAAACTTAATATTTTATAATTAGTCCTGAAATCCACTTATCAGCCAAAACTTTATTAGTTCTATAACACAAAAAAGTTACATTCCAACAATTTGTAACAAATCTAAGAAAAAAATTATTATTAATAGATTACTACCTACTGATTTTTTTAAATTTAAACATTAGCTCCAAATATGACAATTTGAAAATATAAAAAATTAATTTTAATAATCAATAAAATTTTTACACAAAAATGAAAACAAATTCAAATGTAATATGTTAAGACACTAGTTTTTGGACAAGTTTTATTCAAATGGGTCTAATTTGTTAAATAAAAAAGAGTAAATAAATACTATTTTATCTTATGTTTAATGTTCAAATATATCTAAAAAAAAAAAAAAAACTTAGCTTATTTGGTATACATTTTTTAATGTAATATGCATCTATTGACAGTAACAATTAATGATAGTAAAATTTTCTCAGGAAAATAAGAGTAAAAATTACAAATTTATAAAGATCATATTTTGCCTCCATATACTAACCTACTGTTTCTGAATCAGGTACTTCCAGGGGGACCATATTTTCTTTATACTGAACGGAAAAATTTAACAACCGTGAGGCTAACTGAACTTCATCCACAGGTAGTGGTACAGAATGAGGAGACTTGGTATTTCTGCTTGTACTCTGTATTTCTTCTTCAATTATTAATGGAGGTGGAGGAGGTGGTGGTGCAATACCACTTGCTCCCTCTACTAACTCCATTGGAAGTTCAGCTTCTCTTTCAGATGGCAATGTTTGGGACTCTTCCGGCATAAAGGAATTGATAGCATCCTATGAATAACAAATATTTATAATGATGTTTAAAGTATATCCAAATAGCAGCTCCCACAAATTAAAGCTTACAAAATTCAGGTTAAAAAGTACTTTATATCAAAGAAAAATTATATGCAGAAAGGAATAAATCTTTAAAACATGATTTTACTCACAGAGAAAAAAAATAATACTAACTTAAAATAATACTAACTAATAAAAAATAATACTAATTTATAATAAAAAATTATTACAATCTTATATGCATGTAAAAAGTTGGGAATTATTTTTATTGCTCCCAGATTTACTTGGACATTTCCAAATTACAAGAAAATCCTTAATGTATAAGATGCCAAGATGGTTGACAGCAGTTTGTATTTTTTAGTGATTGATCACAGGATCATTAAAATAATGAGTGCTCAAAATTTTTTAAGAGATTTAAATTTGAAGTCCAAAATGTAACTAGTAAAGTAATATTTTACATTTAATTATTTCATTAAAAAAACTGTTATTGCTGCATGAAAATAAATCTAATAATACAATAAAAAATGTTGTCAAACATACATTAAAATATTTTTAAAAATTTATTAAAATTAGAGAGGGAAATTAATTAGAAATAAAATTTGTATCAATAAATTTATTTTTGATTAGCAAAGAATTATCAAAATGCTTCTATATAATATGATCCAAAGTTGAGGAAAAACATTAAAATTCTCATTGATATTCAATTACAATGAGATTAATTAAAGTAAACTGTGAGACATATTCTTAATTCGCTTTGAAGAAAAATACTAAAATGTTTGAAATATAATGAAACATGTTATGAGCGAGATTAAATTGGTGATCTGAAGATGGACTGTAGAAGAAATATTTTTCTTTATTTCCACACTCAGAGGTAGTATCTCCATTTAGGAAACTGTCTATGTATAGTTTTAATTAACAAGAAAAAATTCTGACATAATTAAATAAATTTCTTATAGGAGTAACAGCTATGTCACTCTCTTATACTTATTAATTAAAAAAATCAAAGAAAATGTCTTAATATATCAAATGAAATCTCTCAAATCAGGTAGTAGAGTCTACAGGTCTCCCATTTAAAAAAAAAAATGTATGTGTTAGACACGGGCTTGTTTCTGCATATAATTACACTTTCTATTAGAGTTATTATGTCTGACCTCAAATGAAAGCACACAGTTCTTTTATATGAGATAAGACATCCTTGTATTGTTTTTATTGATAAATTCAGAAAAGAATTTGAATGCTATACAAAATTATGAATTAATACATCATGGACATGAGGAAAATATGATGGAAAGATTTTAGCAGAAATACCATCCTTGTAAATTAAAAAAAAAAAAAAAATCCAATGAATCTAGAATTGGGGGCAGGTTATATATAAAATTAATCCCATAAAAGAAGGCCATATTCTATCAGTTCTGGAAGAAAACAAGATGCAAAATTTCCAGTTATTTTCTGGGGTTCAAGGGGAGGGGGGAAATATAAAGAAAAATTAAAAATTGGTGTCTATTTTTGTGACCAATATGGGAAGGCTAGAAAGTTTTAATGGGTATCTACTACCAAAAATGCAACTGTGAAATTTCATGGATATAAATCAATAAGTCTGTAGTGTTTTGTAGAATTCTTTTTTTTTTCCATAGAATTTGCAATTCATAAAAACTATCATCTACAAATAGAATAATATAAAATCCAACATGCATACGTTTATTCCAGAACCATAGGTTTATTTCACTATAAATCATGGATAATTTTCATGCATTATCTCAAAGGTCAATTAAAAATGAGGTAAAGTCAACCTTATCACATTCAGATCAGAGATTTAAGTTTTCAAGATATTAATGTTACCACTTCACTTTCTTTTCTAATAGATTGGATACAAATATTTTTAAATACATTAAGATAATAAATTATTAGACATGAAATTAAACTTCAAACTATGAAACTCTTTAAAAAAAAGTTAAGATAGTATAAGATAAAACACTTTCTAGTGAATTTTCTAGGTTATATTAAAATATTACTTCTATATGTTAGCACACATAAGCTCTAACAATTTTGATGAAACTTAGAAAAAACATTTTATATTATTCAGCTGAAATTATTGAAATATGATAACATAATTCATATCCATTTTTTGTTAGAGATAAAACATTAAAAGATAACAAATGGCATAAAAATTAACAAATTTTTATGAAATTTAAAGGCATTTAATTAGAAATAGACTGTTTCAACAATAGACTGTTTCAAAAAGAAAACAGTCCTACAATAAGTATAAAACTATAATACGAACATGAAATGTAAAATACTGCTTAATCAAATGAAATTATAATAATTTTTATTTAGTAAATTATATTCCAAATTTACATTTTATCAATAAAAAAATATTACACAATGCTGTTTGCTTGTTTGTTTTTTGCCGGTACATATTTATTATACTGTTCTAATCTCCTGTCTTCTACAAAGTGTTGCATGAAAAAAAAGACCAAACTACTACACATTTAGCTGTGTTTCTTCATGTGTATATTTGTGTCTTCATGTAAATAAAATCATTATTTGTTATTATCTGTTGACTGTGTCACCATACATCTACTTTAGCAAACCCATTCAAGCCTAGCTGAAATTTCTACAACAATATAAATCTTCTGCAACCTGGCCTCTGTTTTAGACTTTTTGTAAATGTCTGTTTCTCTGTATTTGTAAATGTCTGCCAATGATGTATTAATTATGAAAAAGTGTATTATCCATCATGTTCATTAAAAACTATTGATTTATAAAAAAATGCCATTTAAAAATAAATTTCCCCGATATTTCCTGATCTCTTTGAATGCCCTGTTGATTCCCATTTTCCCAGCTGGCTGACCACTCTGTACAACATCATCTTTCGGAACAGATTTGTTGTGAAGAATATGCAATGCAATCTATAAAATCTTCTATAGACTTATTAAGCCAGAAATTGAATAATATGCAGAACACCCTTACCCTGAAATTGGAGGGATGAACTTTTCATAAAAGGTCTAGGAGATACTAAGGCACTTTTATTGAGTGCATTTAGTAGTTAAAACACTCAAACTTGTACTTTTCTGTTATTGCTGTTTTTTTTTATAGTTAATGGAAGTTTATCGATCAAATTTTAACATATAAGTTATGAAAAGTATCATATTCTAATAATTATTATTTTAAACTTTTAATTCAAGGTCTCATTGAATGTATTTGGTCAATTTTAATCTATGAATATGCTTTCGAAATATCTATTTTTTCAACAACTTTTTAATATGTACAGCCGAGCCCTCAAATGGACAAAACTCCAAAGTTCTAGGGGGACAATTTGCTGTTTACAGACCACCAATCTGGCAAAATTTATCTAATTATCTTCTTTACTATTATTTAACTTTAATAGGAAAGTAGTGATATAAAAATTAAACATTAGGTATAAATCACAAGTGACTCTTACAATTTCCAAGTAATAAATTTTTAAAAAGGTACATTATAAAGTGCACTACTATTTATATAAAATAATGAAATGATTCATCATATGACAAACTCTGCTTTGGCATATATTCTTAAATTAAATAACGTATAACAGCAAAGTATTAATTAAAGCTAAATGAAATAACATATAGCTGCAAAGTGTTAGTTGATTAAAAATTTCTTGACTACACTTTTATAATCAGCATTATTTGAATATTGATAAATAATACATTTGGCAGAAGTGAATTCATTAACCGTGGTCAGATCAGTTAACACAAAAGTGGGCAACAGCCTTTCCCCAGGCAGAGATCTTCAGAAAGGAAATTTACACTATAATAAAAGCTTAGATTTTTGTTGTGGATAAATTTGACATCCGAAATGGAAAATTTATCTTTAACACACAGCTTAAAATGATAAATTAAATAGAATAAATAAAATAATTTTTAATTGCATTTTTTCTCCTTATTCAATATCAAACATAACAAAAAGGTAATTATAACTTACCAATAAGTTCCAATTGGTAGCTTCCAAGTACATAATACATTCTCCAACATCTTCAATTCCAGTACAAGACTAGATTTAAAAGATATAAATATATAGTTTTTTACTGATAAAAAAGTTTCTAGACATGGGTTGTAATTGAAAAATTAAATTATATACAGATATAATCTAATTTAGATTCTAAATAATTTCCTAATTTTTACCTTAAAATTAGCCTTTGTTTCTTAAAATTACCTTGTTACCTTAAAATTAGCCTCATTCTAAAATTTATCTTATTTCCTGATCAAAATCACACTTCTTATTTATATATTTCTAACATGCACTCTAAAAGGTTGATAACCACTGCAATTCACAAGCTCTGAATAAAGATATAAAAATCCCTCATTTCAGTTTCAAAGATTTCTAAGATTCTCTTTTCTAAATTAGAACATATCAAAGAAATCACTAAAAGAATCTTTTAGTAAAGCACTAAAAAAAATATATCCCAATTTTCATTTGTGTTTTGATGCGAACAGACATTTTCTTCCTTTTCTCCCCATGTAAAAACCATGTCCTCCTGTGAAGAAAGTTACCATCTCCATTATACCAAATTTATCTTTTTTGTGGTCATGCATCTGCAACACTAATTATGCTGCACACACAAATTCCCATGAAATGAATATTAGCATTGTTAAAAGGGCAATATTAGATAAATATTAATTTAATAGTCTAATATTAATTCTGTTTATTGTGAACATGAATCAATTTAACAGGAAAACCAATTTTGTAGAGTCAAATAGTTTCAAATATATAAATTTTGGTTCATCTATTTTCTAAGTTTCATGATACTATAACTTTTTAACTGTCTTATAAACTACAAGTATACAAAACAGAATTCTTCTTTTCTAGTTTTTTAAATTTAAAGGAGATCACAGAAATATATAATTAATGAAACAATGCTAATACAGTCAAGGCAACAGATAATTTATAGTTGGAAAATAAGCAATATAACTAAATAATTTTTTTTAAAGTTAAAAGTTTGCAAAATTTTGCATTACTATTAAATTTGTATGATTAAAAAGACAATTTGTTAAATTTTGAAGTGGTAAAATATTCATTTTTGTGCAATATTTTCAGAAGTTACTTAGAGAAATGACAAAGTTCAGTTAATATTTTACTTACTTAAGATTGCAATTAAAATTCCACAAAAATTGTCCTCAAATGCATATTTTGATCATCCAAGGTATTTATGGAGAAAATTTGAGAGTTTTAGCATGTTGAACACACATGCAAATGAAGATATATAAAAGAACATATGTTTTTAGATATATAGCTGGATGAAGGGAAGGAGAAAGGAAACCTAGAAATGGGCAATTTATTTCACCATGAAAGGAGCCATAATTTATACATGAATGGAAAGTGGAATATGCTTCTTCACACATGGGCAAAGTAACAGAAGTTTTTCTCTTCAACGTTTCTACTATAAGTTTCTGATAGGAACTTCTTTTACATGTGTAGATTTAAAAAAGGGAATCCTAACTATCTTTGAAAAGAATGAATAGGTTTTACAGATTTTTATTCCTTTAGATTTGAATTGAAGATAAAATCAAGTAGGGTTTAAATTATGTACATATATAATTTAAGCAAATATGTGGGCAAAATGTAGAAGTTTTTGAAATTTTAACTTTGATTTATTTCAATCAGGGCAACAAATTAGTAAAATAGGCAGCAGAATTTCAAAAGAGATTAAAAAAAAAAAAAAAAAAAAAAACAGACAGACTACATTGTGACACAAGAACAAAAAAATTATGAAATTTTCTTTCAGTGATTTAATTATGAGATTTTCACAGGAATTTCTTTGACACTTATTAACAAAGATAAGGTAATATTAGGTATCTTTAAAAGAATGTTGTGAGTATGAGGGATTTTTATCCCTTCACTCGGAACATGATATAATGCAGAAGTCAATAGTTTTCTAATGGAAATTGCAGAAGAAATTAAGAGACCATTTTAAAATGATGTTAATAAAAGCTAAATTAAAACATACAAATAAAATATTTACATTTCAGTACATACTTAGGCGTCAAAATTTAGCTGGAAAAAAAAGTCAGGAGCATTTTGTAGATTATTTAATGATTCAATTATGAACTGTATTTCTTATCACTTTTATTCACTTTCATTCTTATTCAAAAGCAAGCCACAATATGTAATTTTATCATTATGATATGTGATAAAATGTCAATTTAACATACATTCAATTAAAATACTAAGAAAAAACTTTTTTAACGACACTTCTAATACAAAAACATAAAGATTTTATTATTATTAATAATAATTTGATGTATATATTAATAATTATACATTTAAATTATGCAGAACAATTTTATTTGGTATATTCAATTTTGAATATGATTCATAAAATAATATATGATTTGCTGAAATTTTTATTTCTCAATAGCCTTTCATTCATAACAGTTATTTAAATAGGGTTTAATGTGCTGAATTATCTTCAAGATGATCAAACTACCAGAAAGAGAAAAAATAAATATATTGATAATATTTCAATGCAATAAAAAGCAATCAATAAGAAATTAAGGGTTATTAATAATGATTCATATCATAAGTAAAAGAACTTAGTACTTTAAATTTTTCAACAATGTTTGATTTTTAGAATATTTTAAATTTAGAGCACATTTATCAAAACACTCTATTCTTAGAAATAAATAGGATTTTAAAATAAAATGTGCAACATTTAATGATGAGGAGAAACCAACAAATCTTATTATTCACAATTTAGAACAACAAAAGCTAAATTAATAGTTAGTTAATACTAACAAAGTTGAAAGAAATGAATTTATGATATAAATATATTTATTTATGAAGATAATTATTCTCATTGAATGTATTTAAAAGTACAGATACAACACATAAAATTTCATATATGTAATTATTATTATTTGTAAAATAAAATAAGAAACCTCAGATCCAACTTTTTTAAAACTTTAATCCAACTTTAGTTTATATCAATATATTTCCACAATTCCTTTAAATAAATATTTCAGCATTACAGAATTTTATTTCACTTCAAAGTTTGGAATTTCAATATTTTTTTCAGTTTCATAGTTTAACTGAAAATTTATGGCACCATCACCCTACAATTTTTTTTTATTATTCATATTTATCCCCTTTTATATTGTCTTTTTATATGAAAATACTTAATCATCAAAAACTATTTAATATTTGCTAATGTACATTTTCAAACACCATTTTTCTTTAAAAAAGTTTCACAAATCTCAAGCCATCTATTTAACTAATAAAATTTTTCTGTGTTGAAATTATGCATACCATCATATTAAGAATATGTATATGTTGTCTCTGCAGTAAACATCTTTAGCAGCATATATTTTGGTTGTATCATCAAAATCAATTAGTAATATAAATTATTTCCAGTAATTGTCTACTATAAATTAGACTGGCAGATAAAATTTGCATAAACTCATGTAATATAAGCTCATATATTAATATTTACATTTCAGTAGACTTCAGTGAGAAAAAATTTTAACAAAAATTTGACCTTTTTATAAATTATTTACTTATATAATTATGAACTGTATTTCTATCATTTTTTTCACAACAGGATTAACATTTGTTAAGCCCGTTGGAAATGATAATAAATGAAAAACAAATATACTAGGTTCTTTGCCTATAGTCAGGCTCAAATGTCGCCAATTAAGAACCAAACATGAGATGAGTCACCAAGCGAAGCGAATAACAAAACAGTCAATGGAATTCTACCTTATTTGGTGGAATTCCACATTATTTGGCAATTTTTCACTTGTGCCTGGCTAACAGAAAAGAATTAAATATTAAATGTTCATTTCAATTAAACACTTATTCTAATCAGAAATCACCAGGACAAATTTTAGAAAAAAAAATTATAAAAGCTTTTTAATTTTACTTTGTCCTTAAGTATATTTAAAAACACATTACAAAAGAGGGAAGGCATATACTGTTACATATAGTTTTGAAAGCTGTCTCAAATTTTTACAATAGAGAGATATACAACAAATTTACTCGATTTTTTTAAAAAAAATTCTTTTCAATAAATTGAGCAATTATTTATTTTTAATTAATTTTAAACTCTTCTTTGAGTTCACAAATATCAAATTCAGTGATTATCTATTATCATAGAATTGTTAAAGACAGAAATATACCATCATTTAAATACTTAACACTAAACAATAACAATACTATTTAAAAATAACATTAAAATATTTATTGATTTCAAGTTTTAATCTTCAGACATTCAAATTTAGACCAATTTAATCAAATTGCATTAATTTTGAAAATATTTAAATTTTTGAATAAAAATGAAAATTTTAATAACATATTGATTTGTAGTACCATATATCTCTTACAAATTTATGGTGCTACAAAACATATTAAATCATAAAATAGCTTGTATTTGTGCCTATTTGTTGGAACTTTCTACAGAGTAAAACAAGTTCTATTAAATACTAGCCGCCTTTGGCGACCAGTCGGTTCGCCAGTATTAATGCTCGCTAATATTTTATGTAGCTGTGCCTCATAACAGGTTTTTCACCAAAATATTTTTAAACCAAATTAATTTTGATAATAATATAATTCATTAATAGTATTATTTATTATTATTTTCTTCAGATGATCTGTTCACTGTACTACTCATCTTTCTCTTTCTATCCGAGCAATGATTGTCCTGGAATTGATATTTTACTTAAATGGTGGAGGGAAAGGTCTAAAATTCTACGTTTTTATTGAATAATGAGATTCAAATTTTCATAAACGTAAACACACTAAACAAATAAAGACACAATTGGTTTTCAAGTGATGCGAAAATTTAAAAACAGCTTGGAAAATGCCTCGCACAGTCGAAATAATGGTGACACACACACCTTTCTTTTCTTTTCTGTCCTTTTTTTCTTCACTACTTTTCTTTCAACAAACCCTTTTTCCCTTTTGTTATTCTTTTTTTTTTCTTCCCTGTCCAGACTTTATTGTGAGCAGGCATAGATTAAATATCCATACCGACTAATAATAAAAAGCAACTATTTTCTTTCTTTTTTAAACATCCCGTTATCTATGAATGAAAACCAACTGACTTCGCGTATTTCTTTCTAAACAAATTATAATTTATTACTTCCTGCTATCTAACTCAGTTGGTGTGGGGGAAGGAAATAACGATTTTTGGCGGGAAAGTAAGAAAAGTGTCGTTTTAACTATTTTACAAGCAGTTTTTTCATTTTTTCTCTCCATAAGAACCATCCTCGTGTCTTAACGAAAATATTTTTAAAAAATTAGCCGAATCGGCCAAGCCGTTCTCCAGTTTTGCGCTTAGCAACGCATTTCGAGTTTCATTTTTATTAATATAGATAAAGATACTAATGTTGGTACATATATAGAAGATTTAATTATCAACAGAGAAACTAGGCAATTGACTAGAAGACAAAAGAATTTTTTTTATATGGCAAGGATAGGTGAGTGGGAGATAATATACACAGTTTAAGTGGAATTTTTAAAAAATTATTAAATGAATTGCTTGAATAGTATGCTTCAATTCATATAATTTCAATTTTTTTTAAAATCCACAATTCATTTAAAGAATTCCTCCGTAAAAAAGTAACCTAATGAAATTCATAGAGCTTTGTAGCAAAATAATTAAAATCACTCTTGAATTCAAACTTATAGGAAATGTCATATTTAGAAAAGTGGAAGCATATTCATGATAGTGTGGTTTAGCACCATCTAGTTGGAATAGGAAACAAAGTAGAATTTGTTAAACAGCAGTCACTTTATTAATAAAACTAAAATAAAACATAAAATAGAATTAAATATAACTAATTAAAAAATAAACCAAAACTAAATCTTTACTAATAAAAGCCATTGACAGTTTTTTTTCTCTAAGATATAAAATGTATTAGATAAGTTTCCAGTCCATCAAGGAGAAGTCAATTATAACCTAAAGAGTAGCTCTGGAATAATAAACCATAACTTTTAGATACTTTCAAGCTGATCAACTAGCCTTTCAAAACAGAATTAGCACACATTTATGGTATCTATATTAACAAATAATTTCAATTTTAGATTAATAGAGTAAGTTTTACACTAATATATTGAATAAGATTTTATACGCTATACATGAATATAATTTTATTTGTACAAGATTTAGCTATATCTGAGGCTCCATAACAATATACTAATTTCACTATAAGTCCTTCATAAAATTTTGCCTAAATAATACAGATTGGAAATTTCAGCTAATTTTCTTTTAGATTTGCTACTCTTTCTCTGTAATACAATACTACTTTGATCAAAATCAAACCATTTCATATATATACTGAGTATCAGTCTAAAACAAAATGAAACATTTTTCTTAATTGAAACTTATATTTATATCAAACTAAACATTTTCTTTTCACTAGCTAATGTTATTTAATATTATTATCCAATACAAACCAGGCTGGCTGTTCAATTAAATTTTATCTGTCTTCATATTTCAAATGCACAGAAGAGAAAAGAATATTTTTTAAGTTCTTCCTTAAATAATAAATAAGTATAGATACTTTCCAATTTAGAATAATAATGAAATTAAGTCGCAATCTAAAGATTTAAATTAAGAAAAAGAAAAAATGCAAAAGGTTTTTTTTTTTCTTCTTTTTTTTTAAGAATGTTAACTAGAGGAATATCAACATATGCTGACTTCAGAAAAAGAAACTATTTGAAATAAGCTAAAGATTACTAATAATTCATGGTATTTCATTATCAACATTATTTAAATTCTTAATTTTTTTTTTTTTAGTTCTAAAAGGCAAGAAATATTTACTATGCACAAAATAATTGTTAAATAGCTAATACCATGTAATGTTCATAGGATATCCACTGTTCCTTTATTAATATTTACACTGCTCATGGTATAAAATAACTTCTGGAGAAATTATGTATAAAAATTGCTTATAATGGGTAAATTCTGCATGTGTTGAGAATTTGTCTTATCAGAAACAAGCTAATCAGTTAATTTTACTATGTATTTTTGCAACTGATCCAGTTCTTGTCTAAATATAATCAAATTAAGTTATTAGGTTAATCTTTTTTTTTTTTTTGAAAAATTAATATAAACAAAAATACTGTTTGAAAAATAAAACATAGTAAATATTGCAATCTCATTAAATATATTTGCTTTTTAAAAATTTTAAATCATCAGATAATACTTATTTTTGAAAGAAAGTTATTTTTATATATTTAAATCAATTTAAATTCATATCATATTAAGAATATTTGTAAAACAATTTAATAATAGAAAATCATTATCAACTGTATGTCACAGATGAAATTTACTACTATAGCATAAAAACATTGAATATCATTTATGAAAGTGCCAGTTAGTGTGATGCCTTTGCCATTTTCTCTGTGAAGAGGGCTTTCAATTGTTGATGTGTGTTTAACACACAAGTATAAAAAAAACTAAAGGTTAAAATAGGAATATAATTGTTTGTTTTTTATTTCTGCTATTGCAATAGCAAAATAAATTTAAAATTATTTTATGACTCTTGTTTTTAGAAACATAAATATTTCAGTTCTAGTATTATTCACTAACAAATAGCAAAAAGGAAATATTTCATACAATTTTAGGGATGTAAAAAAATAATATATAAACATATGAAGGGTGTTAGAAGCCATCGGAAATCATATATGTTTTGAGAAAATAAGAAATAAGATTTGATTTGGACATGTAAAAATTATATTTAAAAAATTCCGCATTCTTTTTAAAAAAAGTTAATGGATCAATGCTTGTTTGTTATAGAATTATTTCAGGATTTTATTGTTTGAAAAATACATATGAAGCCTGAAGCAATCAATCTGTTATATATTAAAAGAAATTATTTCAAATTCCTTATTAATAACTAATTTAAAATAGTTGTAATTTTAGTTCATTTTACATAGCTTTCGAATCATAATTGGAATCAATTACATACTTAAAAGAGAAACACCAATATGATCTTTTGTTTCAAAGGCAATTCTGAGAGAAAAGATAAAAGTAAAATAATAATTTAATTATGTTTTCAGAATTTAAAAAAATTCATTGCATTTTAATTAACAGCTGATGGATTAATTTAATTTTCGTCAACTATGTAGGTATACAAAGAATCCACTCGGGCATTACATAAACAACAGGCACGTTTCTTATCAAAATAATGTATCTTTTTATAACAATATTTTGACAGAATAAACAATAAATGTAATAGTTCAACAAACCTGAAAGTCTGCTAAAATTTGCATTTTGTTTTCTTCCATTGTTCATTAATTAAATTGGAAAGAGAATAAAATCAATTTTTAATTGGTTATTTCTCAGATGACATAAGACGAGCAGTCTGCATTACAGTTGATTTACCTAAACTATAGCGACATCTACAAAGAACCTTCTATAGCAGAAAATGTTTACAGTAATATTTTTGTTGATTTTTTTTTCTTAACAAAGTGCAAGTCATGTAGAGCAATTCGAATGTGCTAGAAATATTCGAATATGCACATATAACCAATTTCACAACAATAATTGAATTTTTCATGAAATTAAATTATATTTAGGGGATTTTTAACATAATTCCTTTAGAAAAAAAAAGTGTGGATCAAAGACCATTATTGTAAATCAACATTAACAATTGCTTCAGATATTATATAAAGATTAAATAACATTTATATCAGTTTTAAATGTTGAAAATAGTTACTATTTGGATTAAACAATTTATACTTACATTTGACAACTTACACTTAATTGAAACCTTAACTGGAAATGTGTACTGTTTTGTTTATATCGTGTTTCTCTCAAATAGCAGACGAATTTGAATAACGTAACTGTCTGTGATAAACAAATCGTACTATATTAAAAGGATATCAACGTTATGAGCATTGATAATTTAGGTAATGAAAAAAATTTGTATAAATACTTTCAAATTTTTAGAATAGTACACCGAGTCGATCTCAAATTAAGATTAATAATATTAATAAATGGGAAAGGTCAGAGGTTATGGTTTAAGAAAGCCGAAACTGTGTTCTTGCAGATTTGTCAGTTTCTTAATTGAACATTGTCGTAATGTATCAATATTTAATAAATTATGCATGAAATATTTTCACTATAAATCAAACACTTTCATAATGAATTTTAATAACGTAATTATCACTGCAATTTTTCTTGAACAATTGTGCATTAACTTCTGGGAAGAAAAAAAAATATTTCCGCTGGGTTTTTCTTTTTTTAAGAGTGAATCATGTTAACTATTTTCTAATTTAATATATTATTGCTATGCCTATATCTGAATATGGAGTGATACTTTATTGAAAAAGAATAAATATACATTCAATAATTCTTTTTTTAAATTCTAATTTTTATTCAACATGACATATATAAAGCTTCTGGAATATAATTGTGGACATTTTTTTCAAACTGAATCATAATGATTTAAGAGTATTAATGTCATTTTTTTAAGTAGAAAATAATGAATTTTTATGTCTTGTTTTTTCGCTATGTATACTGTGACACTTATCTCGTATAGAAATGAATTTAATAACTTTTTATTGAAATTGCGCTTAAATTAAATTATTAATTTTTCTAGGAAATATTTAAGGAGTATTCAATTTTATTTAAATATCATTGCAGTTCCTCCTTTTTTAAAAAATTCTGGCTTTACTTTTATTGAAGATGATTGTTTGTTAGTGATTTTTTTCACTTAGTATTTCATTTGAATTTATGTCTGTAGTTTTTTTAAATATGCATTTTATATCAATTTTTTTTCTACAGCAGTTTAAAAATATGCTATAGGTATATAGGGTTGTGATAAATATTTTAACATATTAGTTATTTTATTTAATATTTCCTTTGGTTATTAGTTATTGAGAAAAATGCTTTTTAAAAGATTTTGTCAAATGATGCAATTTATTTTTATTTAACTTGAACATAAGAAACTAGATCTTAGTTTAATGTGATACTTTTCTGAGATATTATCTTTGTGTATTATCTATCATGAAAACCATGGTATTGTATTCTAAAAGACAATCTATGCAGAAATTAGGTGAGAAAAGAAATAATAAATGTATTTTTCTTCATTAATTTTCCATTTTAGTTGATTCAATCACTTTGGTACCTAGTATTTCTTATCCTTGTCCCATATGCTCATCATTCAGAGGATTTCCAAAATGGTATTATAAACTTTTCTTAAGGCATAATAAAAAGAGCCGGACTCAATACTCTGCTATGTCTTCTAAATCTCCTCTTATGCAACTTGTAGCATGTATCACTAGTTTTATAAATCATTGTCATGAATATACTAATATTGGCTGAAAGAATACCTTATTGTATATAATAACAAAATTCAGTTTAAATTTGAAAACCATAAATACACAGATATTATCTGTTAATATGCATATGAGGGAAGACATATGAGACAAATCTAACATTTTTGGCAGATTTTTCTGTAAATATTTTTTAAAAAAATAAATTTCATTTTTATTTTTAGAAAAATTGAATTACGGACTTCCTTTGGTTTCTTCTGATGTTGTTGGTGTTCCAGCTAATGGTGATAATGGGAATACAACTTATCACAGTCAGAGTAGTCTTAAACGACCCAGAACTGAAGATTACTCAGAAACTGGACTCTATTCTTCGAACAAATTGAGCAACTACTTATATTCTGAATCTCGAAGTTACACAAGAGGTATCCATGTTGAAAATGCTTAATGATTCTTATTATAAAATGTCGAAATGTTTTTATTTATTTATTTATTTTTATTTTAATCTGCAACATATCTTTCAAACTCCAGAAATCTTTTTTTTTTTTTTTGAAGATTACAAAGATAGACATATCTATGGATGTTGTCATATTCATTAATTTTATATTACATATAATATTACAGGCTTCCTCAAAATTTAAATAAGAAAATGTTGTAATTAAATTTATAAAGACTATAAATTTCAAGATGTTAAAGTAATATAAGATTAAGTCTAGTTAATCTCAGGCCATCTCAAAAAGGTGTTTTGTGCATTAAATTTAAAATTTTCAAAGATAAATATATGAGAATAATGTTAATCAAAATCTCTATTGCTAAAATTTTTATGACTGTTTTAAAATATCTAATATATAAATTATGTTGTAGTTGATTGTAATTATTCTTAGATTTTTTTTTAATCTGAAGGATATATGCATAGATTGTTTTTGGAAATAAGTCTCAAAACATATATGCCACATGTACAGATAAAATAAACTGATAATAAAAACAGATAAATAACACATTATGAATGTATTAAAATCTGTGAAATATTTTTAATAAAGGCTATTTATTTCATAAATGCTGATATATTTCTAAATAACATATAATAATTGATATTAATTCAAAAATTTTATTAATAATTTGATAAAATGTACTGATGATAATTAAATTTGTTATTCCTTTATAATCTCAAATGTACCTGCAAGATTTCATTCATTTTGTAAATATAAAGCACATCCTAATGAAAGTTGAACTATGGTTCTTTTAACATTATTTCACATGATAGATTTATTTGGTATGTAGCTTTTCATGCAAGGAGAATCCAATTTAAAATGATTAGTATAAATGCCATGGAATGAATCAAATTTTAAAAAAATCCTTCAACTGTGAATTTTTCTAAAAATATCGACGGCTATTTTAAGGCGGGGGAAAAAAACAAATGTTACTAGAATCAGTAACTAAAGTTAAGTGTTTATCTCCAAAAACTAACTATATGCCACACATTGCAGTTTTCTAAAGATACTCTGATTTTTTAAAATTTTATTTATTTATTTACTTTTGTACTATAATGGCTAAACGACTATTCATTACATGTCTGATATGCTTACATGTTCATGATCCCATCTATTCAATGACAGTCCCCACTGATTTTTCTTAAATAGTACATTACTGAGCATTCAAGAAGAAATTAGCCGGAGACCTAGAAATGGAGACTATTATCTGTGTGTCAGAAATATTAGCTCTGGTGGTTGAAGTACGTGTCCCACTACGGCAAATGACTGTTTCGTAAAATTCCCGCGATTGTGTTGTGAACATAGATCGGATATATAAAGTATAGAACATCAGCTCTATAGGAAGTGGTTGTGAACCACTTCCAAATGGAATACTTTACGTCATCATTTGGGGTGAATCGTTTACCCTTAAGAGTCATTTTTACGTTAGTAGAAATGACATAATCGCAGAAAGAAAGGTCTAGACTGTATGGGCCGAACAAGCACCACCCTCTTGAATTTCTGTATGAATGTCTGATTTTATTGAACGTAGGGGACCTTCCATTATTGGAGAGGCAAATGACCCCACGAGTGGGCTGGTCTAGTCGTTTCGATTAGAACGCTTGGCGAAGGGTGGTTGAGATTTGCAAGCAACACTGGGCAGAGCAGTGGGCAACACTATACAGTCCTTCAAGAAGTCTATCAGATGGGAACCATCTTGGTCAAGGAAGGATGGCAGCGTAATCTTCCTTGTTTTGTGTGGATGTCCTCGGAACTTTTTGTAGTGGTGACGCTGGATGCTTCTATTGGGGATTTGGTCGTTTCGATTCGGGTTCGAAATTACAACACAAAGACTCATCACCAGCCGCCACTTGTTCCAAGAACTCATTTCCTTATCTTGCATAGCGCTGCAGATTATCAAGACAGTGGGCCATTCGACAAGCTTCCTGTTGTGGTTGAAGAATTTAGGGCATCCACTGGGTGCACCACATTTTCCGCCTGTTCAGTCTTTCCATCATGATGGTATGACGCGACGCTCAATCTGACCACGATGGCTCCGGCTTTTACCGTAACTCGGCGGTCCTAGGTGACGAATCAATCAACCAGCTGGACAATGGCATCGGTTAAGTGGTTTGGATTTTCAGACCGTGCATCATCGGCTAGAAGCAACCCACCCACCCCTTCCCTGAAGCGCTTGTGCTACGCCTAGACCTTTGCAGTGTTTATCGTACACTTGTGACATTCTTTGATACATTTCCATTCCCTCTACACCTTCTGTAGTCGGAAACTGGCAATACCTCTGATCATCTTACTGTTTCATTGCTTATAACGCGAATGAAATTTAGACGAGTAAGACGATTAACAAGTGTGTCTTCGAACTTTGTGGTCATATGACATGCACTTGTGATCCTATAGTGGTGGGTTGTCAACTGCCGCTCTCTTGTCAGAATCACTCTTTGTCACAAACGCAACGATATTACGATTCTACCATCGGTTTGTACATTCCCGACTCCAATTCGTTTCTCTTTGAAAGCTTTTCATACACTGATTAAGCCAGAAAAACTGGCATTGGAGTTCGTATGTGAATAATAGTGCCAACCAGCTTAACTGTCGATGCTGTCGACAGTGCGAATATAAGACAACAGTTGTCTGAGAAGGCAATTGCATCTATTCTTGCTGTTGTAATGGCAAGTTATAAAGGTTTAACTGATTTTTAACGGTGACTAATTGTCATCGCACGAGAGATGGAGCACAGTATTTCCGAAGTAGAGGACATTTGGTTTTTCGCGTATGGCCATTTCTAGGGTTACCACGAATACCAGAGTTCCGGTAAAACTTCAAGTCTCAGATAGCAACGGCTTGAAAAAGGCCTTGATAGAATCATATCTTTGATTCCTCAAAAGAACCATTATACAAGATAGACATTTAACACTTCCTCAAATTGCTGCGGATTTGATTGGAGACCCATCAACAAGTGCCAATGTGCGCATTATGCAACGTAACTTAATTGATATGGGCTTTCGCAACCGTACATCTCATGTACTATTGGTGACTCAGTGGCACAAAGCTTTGAACCTTACCTGGGCTTTCAAGAGCCGCCATTGGACTCTTAAGGATTGAAAAAGCGTTGTCTGGTCTGATGAGTCACATTTCCAAGTGTATCGGATGGATGGCTGTATATGGGTGAAGAGAAAACTCCATGAATCTATGGATTTCTTATGCTTACAAGGAAGTGATCAAGCTGGGGTGGTGGTGGCTCTGTGAGGGTAAGGGGCTTGTGAAGTGGTAGGAAATAGGACCGTTTATGTATGTAGACTCAACCATGACAGGTCAGCGGTACTTTAACACCCTTTCAGATCCTCTACATGCATTAATGCCCTGTGTGTATTCTGATGGATGTGGAAATTTCAACAAGATAATGCACCACACCACAGGGTCTACAATAACTACCGAGTGGCTTTAAGAGTATTCTTCCGAATTTCTTTCCCTCTCTTGGCCACCTAATTCTCCTGACATGAACATTATCTACCATATCTCGGAAGTTTTGCAATGTGTTGTGCTTAGATCTCCACCACCTCGCACTTCCATGGCTTTGTGGAGTGGCCTACAAGAATCATGGTATGAATTGTCCACAGAATATCTTCACAAATTAGTTTATCAATACCAGGATGTGCTGCGGCATTTCTGAATGCTCTTAGAAGTTTCAGACGGTATTAGATTGTTTTACCAGATTGTCATACTTCAGTGTACATTTCTCCTGACATATATAAATATTTTCAAGCAGCATTTCAGCACTCTATTCATCAGATGATAATGATAGACAGTCACAGTTCCGCTTTTATTTGAGGATTGTTGATATTCATTTGATGTTAGATGAAATGATTTTTGTTTTCATGAGATTTTGTTTTGAATTTAGCATGTGTCGTTCTAATATAGTGAAATAGTTATCATAAAACAGTTCATCATTATCTTTAAATTATTTTTTTAATATTTTTTCAGCAAAAACATTTCTGACAATTAGACATAACAATTATGTTTATCATACTGAAGAATGGAAACCAAAAGGATGCACCATGTATCTGCCTTTGTGTGAAGATATCATGATTAACACTCAAAATATTGAACAAATAAGCTTCGAATCTGATCAATTCTTTTTAGCTGATGAAAAAGGAAATTATGTTGGTGCAAAACCTGGTAAGTAAGGATATAAAACTGACAATTCTGTAATCTATTTACATTTAGTATAAAAGCCACAACTTTCTCATACTGTAGCCTAATTATATGCTCTTGCTTCTGGACCAAAGAATTTTAGATTTGAAATCTTTATCTGCCATTATGTGGACCTGATACATATTAAAAATATGTTCAATGTGGAATACTCAGTATTGTTTTCATATATTATAATTTGTAAAAATTATTCAATGTTGTGTTCGCAGTTTCACTGTTACGGAAAATACTTCTTACAAAATTCCCTTAATTCAACGGGTTCATTCAAGTGTGAATATGGTGAAAGTGTCAACAGGCGTCAACAACAAATAACGATTTTTTTAACGCAAAGATATGAATATATAGATAGACAAAACATATCCGAGCAGTACACAAGCATTACACAGTAGCAGTAACAACAAACAACGACTTACAAGTAGTAACCAATTGAAACAACTTCAGCAGCACACAAAGCCGCCATAGAACTCGGGAGGAAGGAAGACTTCGCACAGCTATTAAGAAGGGCTCCTCCGAACGTCTGCTATTCTTCATTTCTCCTCGCTTTAACTATACTGAACTGTCGACGCTCTACTATCACATGATTCGACGCTGCTTCAATATTTGATTTCGTGATTCAGCACAATCTCAACCCTCAATTCTCTTATCACTTCGGTTTCACTCAACGTTTGTGCTTCCCTGGACTCATCTAACTTTCTCAAAACTGAGTAACTTTTCAACTTATCCGCCTTGGTCTCCTAGTCTTTTATAGTTTCAAGGACATTATATAAGTTCTCGAAGGATCGCTATAATTCGTCTACTATTGGTTCTGTCCCCAAAAATCCTGATGATTCTTGAATATTCCATTTTCGAGTGAAATTCTTCGCCATATCTGGTGGTTATTGATCCGACATCTATTAAGTTGAGCTGTGTAAAACATTGCCTTTCTTACAATATAATAACTGCGTTGGGACGCTACAATACTGATTCATAACAATATTGTACAATATTCGATTGTATTCATTTTTGATGAAAAATTATTTTAATTTTTATATTGGGAATATATTCTCAAATTAAAAGAAATATTGAGGCAACTAATTTGCGACTGATTTGCATTATATCAATGCTTTTTTGTATCAGAATTATATTTTATGTATCAGAATCGATGCTTTTGTGTGCCAGAATTGTATCAATACTTCAGTGCTTTTTTAAAAATGTTTTTAATTTTATACAGTATTGTTTGTAGGGTAATAAATATTCCCCAAGTATTATATATTTGGGTGGTACTACTCGATACGTGAATAGCTTTTATTATAAGCTATGACTTTCAAATATCAATTATAATTTGCAGTCTAAATTGTTGCAATGAATTATCATTAAATGAAAAAAAATCATTTGTTCATTTCTAGTGATAATATTTTACTTGTGTACTATAGGGAATGCAGTTCACCTTTGGAGATTTGATCCCAGTTCCAGGAAACTATATATTTCACGATCCATTCTATTTCTCAAAGAACAGGTATGTATTTGGCATATATTAAATTTAAAGAAAAACATATTTCTCTTATTCTTTCTGAAGATAAAAAAAATTTATTTACGGATCGACGGATTCACTTATAGTGAGTATATGGCTTGAGAGCAATCAGCAGGTCTCAGTAGAAAATAACAATGACCTTTATTTGACACGAAGACATTAACACAAAAACGACGAATACACAGACGAGAAATATTTGCAGCCGAGACAACACTACAACAGACAGTTGCTCACAAGTAGAAATCAATCACAGCAGCCATGCAGTATTCCAGCAAGAGAAGGGGATCCTCGGAGCATCACACTATTGTCTCTCCAAACCACTGAAATTCTCACTGTCACCGCGTTTTAGCTGTCGACTTACTACCACACGACTGGTTACTCCACACACGACATGACGCTGCTTCTACAGTAGACAACAGGACTCGACACACAGCAGTTCAACATCCGAATAAGTTCCATACAACGCTGGAACTCCGCCGTTTCTTCTCTATACTCTTGAAGACTCGTTACTTATATTCTACTCCAACTCTGCTTCCGGCCCAATTCAATTCACTTTCAGCACCATATTGATAGGTTTGATGGACTTCCCATCGGCGTTGGGCTACCTCCTAGTCGTGGCAGATGTTTACAGGAGCATGGCTTCGACTAATCTGACTTGAACTGTGTAGTCTCCTTTGGATAATGGCGGGTTTAGGGAGAGTGGATTCACAAGAAGTGTAATCCCATTGGCTGTCTGATAGTTCAGTTTGGTTCCCGGATGCGATTTGTGTTTCGAGTACTTTGTTATTCTTTTATTGAACGGGTTGAGACTTCCGACCTTTTATTGCTCTCGGGAGCCGGACTGAGAATCTTCTAGGCCAATCAGGGCGCATCTCAGTTTCTATTGGACCGATCGTTAAAATCCCTAAAGTTAACAGCAATATTCATTTTGTCGCCAAATGATCGCCAAGTTTCTTGCCAAGCTATAAGATCATCGATGTGGCATCCGCTAAGCACTTAACAGAGCTGATCGTAAAACGGCCTTTCTTACGATGACACTGTGCTTGCAGGGAAGCAACATTACAGGTTTGTAGAGGTAACAGGTGTGTGTGTGTGTGTGTGTGTGTGTGTGTGTGTGTGTGTGTGTGTG
>JAOUZG010006867.1:452142-489672 GCA_026289955.1 Argiope argentata
TGTGTGTGTGTGTGTGTGTGTGTGTGTGTGTGTGTGTGTGTGTGTGTTACCGCTAGAGAACGAGAAAGCTACAAAAAGGAAATGCAAATCAAATGGACCCTCAATTGCACTGTATATTACGCGGAATTTTGGGCAAAACATGTGACAACTGAGTTTGAAAGTGAGATTATTGTAGGCGCCGGAACCAGTATCAGCATAACGGCTACTCTTGTTAAATGTTCGAGAGCAACAATTATAATTGTGTACAGAGAGTACCAGGCAGAAAACCGATCTCAGCGTCAGGCTTGTGGTCGTCACAGGCTCTCTAACTGCTCTAGCTGAAAGGAGACTTGCCAGAGTTGTCAATTCTAATAGAAGATCAACTGTACGTCAAATAGCGGGGAATCTTAAAGAAAAAAACAATTATGAAAGCCTCTGAACGAAGTATGCAGTGCATACACCGTATAGGCTATGGGACCTGTTCAAATGCCTCTGCTGTCAGCCTTGTACAAGAGCAGATGTCTCCAGTGTTCAAAGGCAGTAAATGATTGGAAAAGGGTCATGTGGTCTGACGAATCGCCTTTTTTAACTACACCAGACGGATGACAGGGTTCTTATGTGGAGAATGCAGTACGAAGGCATGGGCTCCATCTCAATTGACAGAACACTTCAAGCTGGTGGAGGCAATATTATGGTTTGGGGGATGTACTCTTGGCCTTCCATGGGTCCTTGGTGGAACAACGTCTGTATACCCAAGAGTATTTAAGTGTTCTCGAAGATCAAATACATCCTGTTATCTTAATGGTCTACCCTGCCAGGAGGGAATACTTTCAGAAAGATAATGCTCCTTGCCATACAATTGATATTGTCGTCAGATGGTTCGAAGAACATGAAGTTGACTTTGCCTGCCCTCGTTGGCCCGCACAATCACCAAATCTCAATTGATAATTTGTGCGATGAGATCGAACGGGCATCAGACAGCTGGAGCCAGCACCATCTAATCTGAAGGAATTGGAAAGTGCAGTTCATCGGATAGGGGTTCAAATCCCTCCCACCACCTACCAACATATCACAGAACAGTTTCACGGGTTAAGGGTGGCCCAATATTGTATTGAGAGGGTGATCATAATAATTTAGCCACTTAGTGTATATATAAATATGTAATGATATCTTTAAATCTAAATTAAACTCGAAATAATTTCTAAAATTTTATCTTAATATTACCCATGATAACTTCATTTTAAGATATTTTCCTATTTCCTGATCCCATTCCACTTTTCCTATTTAATTAATTCTACAGAAGCTTTGTAAACTTGCTGAATAGGCTAAAAGCCGACAGTTTCTCACATTTCGAGTGAAGGGATAAAACACTGTCCTTCGAAGCACATTCCTTGAAAAGATCTCTATGATCCCCCTACTTGTGAGCCGATTACCCTATTAAAATTTCACAGTATATATTTCCGGGGATGAAATTTTCATTAGCCTTTCCTCATTTCGGCTGTGCCGCTCTGTGTTATGCTCGTCGCTTCCGATTGTACATATGCATGACTCCCGGGATGAAATAAAACGAACTTAAAAATTCAGTCTTTTTCTCTGTCTTCGAAACTGTCTTCTGCTTTAAATATAAATAAACACAAAGGTTGTTAGTAGTCATGAAGATAAACAAAACCTGCAATAGAAGATTGTAACGTAAGCCGTATTAACGAGACGAAATCGAGGAAAGCGATTGCAGGTTCTGAGCCTGGAAGGCATTGTTAAGGCTTATAATGCACAGATGTGGATGTTAGATAATCCCTATGCCAGTGAGTCTTGGAAAATCTCGGCAGAGGTTTCGTACCACCATATATAAGGGCAGTAATCTTTGAAGATTATCTCTTACTGCATGAATAGAACTGCATACCTTATTTTTCTGCAACACACCTGCCCATAAATGTTGCAAAATGGAGTAGACACTATGGTTTATACATGATTTTGTCTCTGTACATTTTTCCTACCAAGTCTTTAATCACCTGAATGTTAAATAGCCATGGAGGTGGGCTTGGTACATATAAATTATTGTTTGCCCTCCATGTTCACCAGATCTTAATCCGTGTAATATTTTCCTATGGAGCCATGTTAAATTAATCATTTATGCAAAGTTTCAAACTTGTATCAATGTATTCAATTAACAACTTACATTTTCTTAGGATTACCAAGATGTTCAGTTCCAACTGGATAACCTGTGATGTGTTTCATTCTGCATGAAAACATTTGGCAAGTAATATATTCATATACCTATCTTACTGAATATCACTTTGTACATACCTAGCCGCCGATGCAGACAATTAAGAGAAGAGAAAATATTTTGTTAGAGAGTGAAACTCACTTGAGATAACACTTTACATCTATTGGAAACATAACAAAAAAGGAGTTTCAATGCTAATCGGATGATTTCAAGAATTTCACTGTTTGTAAAATGATTGTCATATAATTGATATCTAATCTTAACACTTATCTTTTAAACCTATATGCCAAAGACTTTTTATGTGGTGAACTAAATGAAACAGTTGCTCAAAATATTATTAATTGCATCAAAAACTTTATTATTTTATGTCTTCTCATGTGTTTTATTTTTAAATTAGTAGTAAATTTTTTTTAAAAAAAAGATTTGATTTTTAATAACTTTGTTACTATATACACTGTGATACTTTTTAAAAGTGAATTACCTTATTATTTTTATTTTTTATTTTTGGGCAATTAGAATTTTAAAAAATGTCTTAAACTATTTGTGTTTTGTTCATGATTGCAGGAATAAAGTTATATGCTGTCTTCTAAAAGTTAAGTAAGGCTCCAAAAGAAAAAGAACTCCAAAATAATTTTTTTCCAATTTGATTAAAATTCTTTAAAAACAAAAAGGAAATGCATTTAATTCTAAGTATTTTGTCTCTCTTTTATACTCAGATCAAAGTTAAAAAAAACAAAAGAAAAAAAGCTCTTTATTTTATTAAGGTATTTTTTTTTAAAAAAAACAAGTTGTTTTGTGCTTTTTAATACTAAGAAAGAAATATTGTAATCGACCCAAAAAAAATATGATCTCCAGGTTTTGAGAATTCTGTAATTTTAATTCTTTTTGAGTTCGAAAAAATTTTTTTTTTAGAGTTTGTCTGTAGATATAATTTATCCAAAAACATATCACTCCAGACAGCTGAAATCTATTGAGAAATCGCAACATATGGTAGATATATTTCAAAATTTGATGATAATATTCTTTTGCGGAAAGGTTGTCTAGCACAGTTTTAAAAAAACGAGACCGTGAGACAGATGGAGGAAATTTGTATAGCTGTATGTATAGATTTGAAGATCTATTGTAGATTACTTCAAATAAAGAGTTAGCTGGCCACTATATTTCTGCGCATAGATGAAGGTTTACCCCAAAAATACAGCAAAATTACATAATGGAAAATAATTTCTAAACAATGAATCTGTTTTAAATTTTAAGAAGGTTAGTCCAAGGAAAGAAATTCAAAAAACTGTTTCTTTCATAAAACCGTTTATTCTATCGCTGTTATAAGATGAATGTGTGTGTGTGCTAGCGTTTTAAAGGACGGACTTCTTGACAACCAAATTTGTTTCATATGTACTTTAGAAGATAAAAAGAAGGATTTTTTTCGCCAACGATCATCAAATGTTTAGTAACTTTTTGGCGACGGTTTTAAATCTGCCGATAAAGATCAACGGATTACACCATTGCCGGGTTTCCATAATAGGTACTTTAGCAACTAATTGGCGATGATTTCAAATTTGGCGATAAAATTGAACAATATAATACGAAAGTACCCAAAATTCTTAAAAGTAATCCCATTCTGTAATCATAATTCACAATTCAAGAAACTTTGATTTAAATTTTTTTAAAAGTACTCTATACTTACCTTATTAGCTTTTCGTTGGCAGCATTAAAGCGAAAAGATCACGAATAGTTTTGAAAAAGAATTTTGTGTATGGAATATGTCAATATGACATTTATTAACATTTGATTATAAACTTAATTATTTGTCGTAATCCATACAATTTTCAATATATTTCAATATTTTGACCAATTATTAACTGATTATCAAAGTCACTATACTAAAATCAGGTAAAATAATATATTGTATTAATTTCCTTCCTAAAAATATAGTTCTTGTATAATTTATTTTTACATTGTTGTATGTATTTAATATTTGCATAGCTAACTGAATTTAATTATGTTTGCTTATGCAACCTGTAAATATAACTGTTTTTATTTTATTTTATTTTATTTATATGTATGTATTTATATACTTTTTACTTGTTTATAACTACATCTTTATCTTTGACTAAAATAATAATCCGTCCAATGAAACTAAACATTTTTACTAAATGAATTCAGAATTATTATGTTTTAATCTGGTTCTAAAACAAACATATTTTATGATCTTTGTTTACAATGTTTCAACACTAATTCAAAACAAGAAATATATTATTAAAAAATAATTTTGAATTCGAAAAATTCTTTGTCTACTGGTGATTATTTTAAATAAAGTGCTGTTTACCAATAATCATAAGACCTGTTGATTATCATTTATATTCAAAAAAAAGTATTTTGATTGTTGATAATCACATGTTTTTTGATGCATTATATACTTAAATAATTGAAAAAAATTGGTGCTTTTCAAAATTGTAAAGCTTTGTATAACTACTTTAGAACAAGTATGTCAAACTAGCGGTCAGTTGCGAATATTTTTTTGAAGTAAGCGATTTTGCTAATAAATAATATAATGAAAGAATTAAGAAAACATTTCATTTCTAAAGCTCAATTTGGACCACTATTTCTGGGTAATAATGTCTGGGCTTTAGGATCTTAGGATTCTAGTCTAATGACTCGAATTCATGAAAGAATAGTCGTAAATGAGATTTGTGGACGTTAAATGTGTCGAGGCTAAATAACCTCCTGTAATTTGATGCTGGAAAGAAAAGGGCAGCCAAACATCGTCGTCGTCGTCATCATCTGACTGCGGTTGAAAATTATGAGATCCATTCATAAATAGTCTTAATGTCGCTTAAAAATGGGATGTTAATGTAACCAAAATAATTTAAAACTCAATTTTCAAATTTTATATAATTATTTATAAAACAGCCCTTTCATTGTTTCAAAAATATGTGGAATATTTTTATCATGTCAGAACATTTCGGGAATGAGGTTTGTGGCGTCAACGAAAATCCGTAGGCAAAAAATAAAAAAATCCGTAGGCGGAATTTAAAAATTTTATTATCTGCATGAGCATCCCAAAAAATCAGCTTTTAATAACGCGTTGCCATCCCATTTACAAAAGTTCTGATTTAAAATAAAGTAAGTTAATGACTACAGGAAATGAAACCTAGAAAAATATTTTGAGCGCGTAATTGTACGAAATTAAATAAATAAGAAATGTGATATTTTTTAAAAACAATGAATGCGACCCAAAGTTTTTTTATGATCGTTTGCAATAAACTAAAGTGACTCATTCAATGAAACGACCAAAATGAATAAAAATATGATTTAACTGGTACGAGCACGTGGTGCTTGGCCGTTCAAGAAATGATGCTCTGACATGATACATTGAAATATACATAGCAGATTTATTTTAATCTTTTTGAAATTTTAAAATTGAAGCTGCAAACGATTTGCAATTTTAAATCTTCATATGACAAGTTTTCTTTGTGCCTTATTATATGAAGGTGTAATTAATAGAGATACATTTATAGTTATATTTTATTCTGAATGTTGAATTTAACGAATTTGAAATCCCTAGATTTTGAAATAATCCCAAGAATAGTTTTGGAGCATTCGGAAATTGCTGATTAAGCCGTATACAGTAACAGAAAAAAAAAATTTCTTCAAATTTTTGTTGTGCATGTTTTTTATTCACGATATACTGAAACCTAAATTTTTTAGAAAAATGTTATTCAATTAAGCGTTTTCCTATTTCAATATACTAAATTTTTCTACTTAAAATTACATGTATAAAGATAAAATTTAAATCAATAAAAAAATATTTCATTTTAAAAGCTTAGAGGAGGAGGAGGGTTCAAAACTTGCATTGCCTAAAGGTTCTTAGAGGGATAAAGTGGCCATGTGTGATCTTAACAGATATGTATAAACATAATTTTGCAGATGCTTGGCCGAAGAGGAGAAACCTTTGAAATTTTTAATTCGATTCATTTCACCCCGGTGGCATAATGTGTACAAAAACGAAGCGATGATCATGTGACGTCTGTTTACATCACGATGTAAGAACAAAGCCACAGCAATTTTTCCTTCAATGATATTTCTAACAGTCTTATAGGGATTTCTTTTTACATGCGTTGACTTAAGCAAAGAAATCTTAAGTATTTTTCAAAGCATGCAGTAAGCTTTAGGGATTTTTATCCCTATGCTCTGAGCATGAGAATCTTTCCTTTGATGTGTCAGGGAGGAGAGGGTGCCAGCTCAATCATCGTTCTCGTCATCTGACCGTTGTTCAAAAGAACGAGATCCGTTCCTAAACTGTCCTAGTGTTGCTTTACAACGGGATGTTAAGATAACTAAACTAAACTAAGCGCGCGAAAATGCTAAAATCGTCTCTTTTTTAGAGAGGGTTTTAAAAATAATTAAATAAAAATTGATAATTGGATCAGGAAACAAGATAAAATTTTAGAATGAAATAGATATGGACTAAATGAAAATAAAAATTAAAAATAAAGGTTAAAATGAAATCTGCTATGCATATTTCAATGTATCATGTCAGAACATCATTTCTTGAACGGCCAAGCACAACGTGCTCGTGCAAGTTAAATTATATTTTTTATTCATTTTAATTGTTTCATTGAATGAATCACTTTATTACTGCAAACGATCCAAAAAACTTTGTCTCGCATTGATTGTTTAAAAAAAATATCACATTTCCTATCTATTTCATTTCATCTAATCGCGTGCTCAAAATGACATTTTCTAGGTTTTATTTGCTGCAGTCATTAATTTATTTTTTTAAAAACAGAGCTTTTGTAAATGCGATGGCAACGCGATATTAAAAGCTGATTTTTTGGGATGCTCGTGCAGATAATAAACTTTTTAATTTTCAGTTACGGATTTTTGTTGACGCCAGAAAACCTCATTCCCAAAACAGTATCATGTTCTGACATGATAAAAAATTAATTCAGTTCAAAATTAAATTTTAAAATATTATTACATATGTGTATAGTGAAACATTCAAATCTAGCTGATCAGCAGAAGACGATTCAAAACGTCTGCTCTTTTTTTAGCCATGGAGCATATATACCATACTGTGAGATATATAAGAAAGACGAGGGAGAATACTACCATTTACTTAATCTGTATATTATTTACTTTACCATTTACTTAATCTGTATGAATGTGCTTTTGTTTATTCAGTGTTTGTTAGTCATAATGTTTGACATGCTTGTTGTGAGCTCTCTCTTAACCTGCAAAAAGAATTTGCCATTCATTGGTGCTACCAGAATATTTTTCAAAGCATTATTATATCATACTAAATGACACTATAATTCGTGTCATCTTGCAATTTTTTGTTTCGAAATTTGTGAATTCATTTTAATTATTTTAAAATTTTCCTCGAATTGAAACATCTATGCGTGTGATACGTAAAAATAGATCATGACTTATTTTTGATAAATAAACTTTCCTAAATATATAATTTTAAAATGGCAAAATCACTGTGGTTGAACAAGATTTAAAATGCAGAGTACAGAAAAACATAAAATAATTCCCATTTATTTGTGAAAATAGTTATAATAGAAGGTAGACATTTAATCTGGAAACGAATACTTTTTTTTATATAACTTAAGTTTATTTATAATTTATAAACTAGACTTACCTGCAATTTCCTTTACAAAATTGAACTAGCTTCATTCTATTGCATAAAAATTGTTTTTAATGGAATAATCAATTTTAAAAAAGTATTGTAAGAATAATTTTTCTGAAAATTTTTCTAAAATATCTATTTTGGAGAATATGGCTATACCTAATGAAGAATTGAAACATAAAAATAGATTTTTGAGAAGTTTTTTTCAAGTTGAAAAACATCTTCGTTCGCAGAAGAATATTTCCATTAAGGATATGCCTTTTGTTTATATGATTCATGCATATCAAGAAAACTTGAAATTTTCAAAAGTTTTTATTTTAGGCAAAAAAACAATTCTTATGGATTTAGATATTAAGGCCTTATGACTCATTTAAACCACTTCTAAGAATAGGATAAATTAAGGTATCTAAGAATCATAGACCCTCAATAATATCTTAATGGTAACTTGTTTTTCAAGTTAAAATTGTGATGGCTGTAGTAATGTTAAGAAAGTTGGGGAAAATAAAACATGGTTGTTAGTACTGTCTGTTATCTTGGTTTTAAAATGAATATGATTTTCACTTTCGAGATTGAATTTTTCCTTCATTTTTTTGAATCTTTTAAAGTTAATGAAAAGTAATCCAATCATTTCGCTAATTTTCTGAATAAATCTATTTTTACTGAGTTTTATTTGAAGAGCGAGAGAAAGAAAGGAAGAGAGGGGGAAAAAACAATAATACGACATAGCTTTTTTGTTCTTTTGTAAAGAATTCGTTGGAACATAAAAAGAATTCTTCGAATGTAAATAAAACGAATTCCAAAGCAATCAAATACTTTTTAAAATACTACAAAATATTCAGATTTTTACAATGCTTTAAAAACATTGCTAAATAAATCTTAAAAGAAAAAAATCGCATGAAGTTGGTGCAAAATAAGGATTTAAATAATAAGATTAATTTTAAATGAGTAAGAACATACATATGTTGCCATTACTAATGACCTTATAAGTTTACTTTCAGTTTTATAAAAACGTTGATGATTCACACAAGAATAATAATTATTCATAGTATTAGAAACATTAAAAACCCTATAAGATCCAATGATATATACCTTCATTTCATTACACGAAACGCGGCTAAGCTTACGAAATTAAAATAGAAAAACAGTTTTGTAATGTAAGAAGAAGCAGATTTCCTCATTCACACGAAGCTTTTTGGACTAATCCAGCTCGGTTTGTTGCTTGATTTCGTTTTCAATATAATATAATTCTTTTCTTTTAAGCTCGTGGGGGAAATGGGGTCGATAATCCTAGGACCGAACTTGCAACGTTAGTGTTTGTAGCCGAAAAACATAGCCACTAGACAAAAGTGACACTCTTGTCCGGTGGATGTTGCCTGCCTTATGAGGCTTCCATCACTACTCTAATTGAAATTGAATGTTCATTCAATCTTTCTCCCTTCCCAGGTGGCACATCCTGTTGCATTATATTGTGCGATATTATATGATATTAAACAAAATTAAACAATATTGTACAATATTTGTGTGCTACTAGGGTCAGATATAAATCACTTTTTTTAAGGCAGATTGTAAAAATGACCGTATTATCACCCCTGACTGTATTTCACTTAAATACTTATATTAACATATTGTTATAAAGAAAAAGGTAATAAATAAATAAATATGATGTAAAAGATATGAAAATCTTCCAATGCCTTTTGTTAATATAGCATTAAAATTCTAAAAGGAAGTATATATTGCTACGTTTTTAGCGTAGCGGGTTCGGATTGAATGGACTTTACTTGAGGACAGCACAAGCAAATTTATTTACAGCTATTTACAGGATGGCATGATAAAGTAAAACTTCAGATAAAAACAATCCAGCCGTAATCAGTCACTCACAGCGTAAATACAAGTCTTACGCACAATAAACACAGACTGCTAAACAGCTATCGTATAGCACAGTAAACAGAAAATCGCAGCGAGCTCCATAAGACAACGTTAACAGCAAACGCAAACACAGTTCACTAATAACAAGCGAAAATCCGCTAGTCCAGCGAAACGCTTCTCTTCCGAGAGGGAAAAACTAACTAATTGACTCTGGCTACTCGTCCCTTATATAGCCGAGGAAGCGCGTGTCCCGAAACTCGTGAAACTTCTCAAAACAACGCGCGTAATCCAGCAGCTACTAAACTATTCCTTTCGCCAAACCAATTAAGCTGGGGCGAGGCTCCTCGCCAAACGTCACCATCTTTGTCGCGTTTTCATGCCACTCGCCCGCTTGTAACAATATCTATATACCTAATTTCTTTGTGTCTACTAAGACTGTTTTGGTCAATTTCGGTAACTTAATTCTAGGATCCCTCATAAGAAAACAAGAAAGATTCAAATATATGGTCTGATGCGTATTAAACAGATTGGAATTAAAATCCTCCAACATGTTGTGTAAAATTTGTGAAGAGAATGATGGATCAGTTCTTGTTCTTGTCACTCGATCATGGCTTAAATATACAGACATCAAGCGACTTCAAAACGACACGTCAGCGTAACTAAAACTAAGTCCTTGTGCATTTATCCCATCGATTCTTCTAAATGTTTTACTACAACCGAAGAAATATTTTGTGAATTTATCTACTGATCTTTTGTACCAATATTAGCAAAATTTTAATATAGGTATTGTTATAATTATATATATAATAATCCATCGCCGTTTATAACTCTGGGTGGAGTTAAAAAATATCCTTGTTGTTTTAATTTTGATCAAAATTCCAGTTTCAGTTTTTTCATCTAGCCTCTGAGACAACTTTTTAAAAATTGATTTTATCAGCACGCAAATACATTTAAGCATGATGTTTACATTTTATTCTGATTTTTTATTTTCATTTGTAGCAAAGATTAATGAGCTGAATTCTTTAATTTTTATTATTTTATATTCAAATCGATTTTAAAGATTAATTTTGATTAGAATGTTCATAAATATTATAAATAGTGAAAAACTCACTAAGGGAGATCAAAACCTTTAATTTTATTATTCATTTTCCCTTAAAGATGTTACTACTATTAATTTTTTTATTATTTATTTCTTAAACACTCTATCAATTTTGCCCCAGTTTTTCATCTACACTTTCGTTAGTTATTTTGTGACAATCAGATATGAGATATTATCAATAGATGAGTACGTCTCCTACCTAAGTAATAAAATATCATAAAATTCTTATATCTTTAAAAAAGACTCAAATCATTAAATTGAAATTTTATATAAGTGAAAATCAAAACATATGATATAATAAAAAGTATGAGAATTTTTAATGTGATAAGATAAAGTAATTTAATATTGCTTTCATCCGGTGCTGATCCCTTTGAATATTGATCAGCTGTTGTCTCTAAAATCTATAAACACATCTGTCTGATTTTATATTTTATATGTTCAACAAATCCACTTTTGCTATTTAAAAATATGCTGGAATAGAAATGCTATTTTTGAGACCATTTACGTGGTGGAGTATTTACATACTCTAATCCAACCGTTTAAAATCAGTTTTTGTTAGATATCTTTAAAATGTAATTTTTTTTCAGTTAATTGCTTGCTGGTTAGGAGAGATTTTACTATTTGTTCTTCATTTATTTTTGAATAAAATATTATTTTAAATATTTTACGAAATATAATTGAATATTTGTATTGTTTTAAAATAGGAGCATTCTATTACATTTGTAGAACTACAAAGTTTTGAATAACTGGGTTTTGAATCATTTGGAAATGATAAAAAATAAATGAAATGGTATAATGGAAGGGTTAAAATTTTATATCTAGTTTTGCTTATGTATGTATACAAAATCCCCTGTGTGTATTTGTAATTTTATCATATAAAGTCTTGCTAACTAGTAAAAGCCCTGAGAGTGAAATTTTCTATGCTATTTTAAGAACTAGAATCAGTCGTTGTTTCACTCCTGACAGCATTATTGATTAAAGACTCTTTGTATGTTTAAAATAAGAGTTAGAAAATGTGCATATTTTTATGCTTTGTACCATGCTCATATTAATAATGTAAAATAAAATCATTCATGGATTAAATAATAGTGTTTTAATATTGAAAGTGCTGTTGCTGGTAGGATTAATATGGAGATGATTATTGCTTCTTCTGCACTAAATTCAAAGTATCGAAAATATTTTTAAAAAATTATGTCATATAAGAATTAGTTTAGTAATTATATCAAATTTTTATGACTATAATTTGATGTGAATTCAATCAACAGTAACATCAGCAAGTAGGCCAGCTGTAATATTTGATAGGCTTGCCACTAACAAAAATAGCAAGGACACCTATTGTTTTTTTTTTCTTTGATAAACATAAGAAAAAGTTTTAAATTGTGTCTGTGATATTGGATATTACTTCAAATGCTTTGTAGTTGAATATTATAAGTTTCAAGTGAATTCATAACCATTAATCTTGTTTATTGAGAAAACACTTATGATTTGTTGAATATTCAATAGGTGTATAACCATATAAGCAACAAACAATAAATATTCTGAAAAAATGTTTTAACAATCAAAGGATATCTATAATTAATTTATATTTACAAAAACATTAATAAAAATATTGAATCTACTAAGTAGATAAATGGACTAGAAGATAATGCTAACAACTTTGTAACCTTATTTTCACAGTGGTTCTGTTATAAAAGACTGACAAGGTTCCTCTGGAATAAATCTGGATTTATTCTACATTTAAAGAAAGCATTGATTTACTGTAGCAAATGCAATTGTAAGACACAGATTTTGATCCTAATCTGAATTTTTATTTATTGCCAGTAATCACAACTTTTCAGTTCTTCGAGTGTTAGTCAAATATAAAATAAGATTTAGAAATGAAGACAAATTCTTATAAAACATTTAAAACAGATGAATGACATATAAAATTTTATAAACAACATTTTATCTTCAGTTCTAACTAGTGTCTGTAATAAAATATCCGTATAATACTCCTGGATTCTGGCAATGTGGATTAATTCTGTGTTAAAGAAACAGATACGGTTGTATTCAATGCCAGAAAAATCAAAAAGAAAATTGTGAATCAGTATTATTAAATGCTGAATTAGTATTAGCTGCAAGTGATATTTTCCAATGATGATGATGGAAATAAAATTTTTGCTACACAAGAGTTTAACAGCATGCCTCCTTTGGTAAGGTACAAGACAAGTTTAGAAAATAAAGTCTTGTTTTTTCTGATTTGAAAGCACACAGCATTCATTGCTTAAAACAAATAATAACATTTACTTAATCCAAAAGCATATGGGGTTTTAACAATGGGGTGTAGTTTTAATTGATAGTAGCTCATCTTTTGTTAAAACTGTTGCATTTCATTCTCAGCATTCATTCAATAATCTCTATTACAGTGATCATATTATCCTGATATGTCAATATAAATGTTTCACTTATTCTTCTCTTTAATAATATTTATCATTTTCTAAATAAAAACTCATTTTTACAGATACATGAATTAATTTTCATTGAAATTATTTCACTTAAATAAATTGAAGGTACATAATCATCTCCTGGTCTGATGAAGAATGCTTAAGTAATATATCATTTTCTAGTGATGCTTTCTTGTAAACCATTTCTATTCTATATTGCTACATTTTCAATATTAAAAAATTATTACTCAAGAAATCGTATGATATACATCTATTAGTGCTTTGATCACTTAATTATCTGAAACACATAATAGTTTTACTACACCTGCTTCTGTAGCTGATCTGGATAACCTGGAAAACCTGATATCAATATAAAATTTTTAAAAAATGCATAATTGTATGAAAGTTGTAGCAAGTTTTGTGTAGAAATACATTTTTATACATTAAAACTGTATTTAAGTGTTCCATAATAAGTGTCATAGAAAATGTAAGAGTGGTCTGTTAAAATATTTAAATATTTTCTAGTTATATATTAATATTATATGTAAAATATGCATGTAAGTTTAACTGCATGTATTGCAACGCACACATTTTAAATTTTTTTAAATGGTTTTGATAAACGTAACAATATTGCTTCTGTAAATTTTGAGTGCAGTATGTATTTTTACAAATATGAGAATTATTGTGCATATCAAATATGTACTAATTGCCATTGCTTGGTTGAAATGCATAATAAATAGACATTATATGGTTCATGTCTATTACATTATGTTAATGTTTTCATACGAACAAAATTAGCAGAATACCTAACAAAACTATTATATTTTTAATAATACTGTAGAAGTTTTAATTATTAGGCCAACTGTGATTTTAATCATCACCAATAATCAAAAACTCCATAATTAGAGATTGCATTTTTAAACACATCTTTTTTTTCAATAAGAATTCTTTGAAATTGCTTATTTGAAATCGAGCAAATTAGTCTACTCGATATCAGAAGATTGAAACTTTAGATTGTCGAGATATTTTAATGAACATGATTCAAAAGACTGCATAAAATAGAGACCTCATAATTGTTTTCAGAAGTGCAGTTATTGATTGAAATAGAATAAAATATTAAATACAGCAATTAATTGTTTTTGTAGGTAAAACTGAATTTTATGATGAATTAAAAGAAATTTTTATTGAATAATTCTTTGAAATATTGTATATATTATAAAAGAAATATTCTTTAGCCCACAATGCTGAAGGATTCAATTTTCTCCAGCCATACTTTTAAAAAGTATGTATGATTTCAGCAAAAAGGCTTTCGTATTTACTGAAGTTTTACTACTACCATTTCAAATTTAAGTTTTAGAGCAGCTGATTGAAAAATTAGAGATATGAACAATATATAAATTTATCAAAGCTAAAACACTCCTACTTTGAGTTTTTTATAGAACAAACTACTCAGTGTAGAACTCCAAAATTGGTGGACATATTATTTAAGATATGGGAGATGGTTTAAGCGAGAAAAAAAAATTGTTTCAGAAATATTGATAAGATGGCTCTGTATCAACTTAAACATATTAAAAAGTTACAAGTAATCACAAAGGGAGGAAAAATGCAGTCTGGAACTTCTTCATTTCCACTTTTTATTGCTAATACAATTTAAAAAAGCAATTTTGCACCTGTAAGCACAAAAACTTGCATAAATCCTTGGTTTTTTGCTACTGTTCTAGGCTTAAAAAGGATAAAACTAGGAAAATATCATTCTTAAAATGTCAAGCAATGGCTTCACCCTTTGCTTTTTATGAAAACAAAGGAAATGCTGCCGTTGCACTTTGAAAGTTTTATTGAGCTGAGAATTTATACAAAGGACCAGCAGGTATCAAACATGATCGAACTTTGCTGTACACCAAATAGAACAGTGCCAACGTCTTGAATCAATTACTTTTCTGCAAGATGACATAACTCCATGCTTTGAACTCTGTCACAGCAGTTTCTTTAGCAATATTTTACTAATCGTAGAGTAATTAGTAGTGCAATGTCTGTAACCTATCTTCTTTAACACATCTTAATCATTGCAATTTTTGGCTTTGAGCTTATGTAAAAAATCTTGTTTATCAAGGGCATCTGGAAACCTTGGCAGATTTGAAAGACAGTATCACTATGCATGTGAGAAGCATCTCAATGGATAAATTAGAAACTGCAGTTGAACAAGTTGGTAAGTATCGATGCAGTCCTTGGGATTCAATGTTTGATATTGGTACAAACGGGCGAGCGCTGCGAAAACTCGCCAAAGATGGCGACGTTTGGAGAGGAGCTACGAGCGAGCTTGGTTGGTTTGGCGAAAGGAATAGTCTAGTAGCCGCTGGATATCACGCGGTGTTTTGAGAAGTTTCGGGGCACGCGCTTCCTCGGCTATATAAGGGACGAGTCAGTGAGTTAGTTTTTCCCCTCACGGAAGAGAAGCGTCTCGCTAGACTAGCGATTAGTGAGCTGTGTTTACGTTTGCGGTTAACGTTGTGTTATTGAGCTCGCTGTCATTTACTGTTTGCTGTGCTATACGATAGCTGTTTTGCACTCTGTGTTTATTATGCATAAGGCTTGTATTTAAGCTGTAAGTGACTGATTACTGCTGGATTGTGTTTATCTGAAGTTTTACTTTATCGAGTCATCCTGTAAATATCTGTAAATAAATTTGTTTGGGCTGTCCTCAAATAAAGTCCATTCAATCCGAACCCGCTACGCTAAAAGCATAACAATATCTTCGAATAAAATGTGTATTTTGAATCTTTTCAACCTGTTTTTAGTTGTACTACACTGCATCTATTGGTGTTTCTGGAACTAATTATTTCCTATCTCTCTTGTTATCCATCTCCCCATGTCTTGAATAGTATGTTCACCAATTTTGGAGCCTTTGCACTAAGTAGTTCACTGTATGGAGAGCTCAGAGTAGGGGATGTTTTAATTTTGATCACCTAGTACTGTAAAGCTTCTATAATAATATGTTATGAGACTATTGAAATTAGAAGCTTAGATTTTTTTGCTGAATAAGCTATTAAAACAAAGGCACTTGAAAATTTTAGAGCATTAACATTGGTCAAAGAGGCAGCTGAAAAGAAATATAATTTATTTGCAATCTATGAAGCATTTCAAGATCTATTAACTGAAAATGTGTAATTTCCCAGCAAATGGTAGTCCTTGCTGGTTTTTCCCATAAAATCAACTTTTAGTTTCCGAGTCTGCAATGCTTTTACATGCTATTCATTTAAGGACAATCATTCAGAAACATTCCATGCTCCTTAAAAGATATTCTAGCTAATATACCAGAAGACCCCCCCCACACACACACTCATTTTATTCAATGCTTAATCCATATTATGTGATATTCAGTCTTCCAGTTCGACACTATTCCATAAGTATAGGGTGGAACAATCATAAATGTTTGGAATAAGAGGGGGGAACTAAACTTTGGTTTTAAAATTTTGAAAAAATATAAGTGAGGCACATAATGTATTATTACTACTATACTACAGAAAATGTATTTGATTTACGCTTTTCATTTAATCTTCCATTTTTAATGAAATTTAATAATTAAAACTTAAGCAATGCAACTACGTCATATATTTACTATGAGCTTAATAGATAAATAAATCAGAAATATCATTTTTTTAGGTATTTATCTATAATACATTCAGTGTAATAATGTTAAAAATCAAAACTATCAAACTAAACTCATTAAATATATAAAAGAATGCAGTTTTAAAACTCTAAAGTAAATATATCCATTTGTAATGTAAGAATAAAATTTTCTCTGCATATTAATGCTAACTTAAATTTAAAGCAAATTTCTTTTGAATTATGTAAGATAAAATTATTATTATTATTTAAAAAATTGATAAAATGATAGAAAATCATTCAAAAAGATTGTTGAGATAATCAAGGAATTCAAAGCAAAAAAAGAAAAGAAAAAAAAGTCAAAGTTACTCTTTAAAATCTGGTTAATGAGTGTTATATGCTAGTTGAAAATTAATCAAAAGTTTGAAAACATGTATCTTTGTTAAGCACAACAATTTTTTTGAAATACGAATATCAATTTAACCTTTCTGTAAATAGGATATAGAGATTAATGTTATCTCTACTTTTGTTCTATCCAAAAATGAAGACAGATACATGAAGTAAGAAATATAGATATATTTAATAAACTTTTTTTTATATATACAGTCTTACAAACGTTCAAAAAAATTGTATTAAAACTTAAAATTTTCTATTAACAAAAATTGAATCAAATCAATTTGAAGATATAACCTTTTGTATGTTAAAAATTATATTTAAATCATTAAGTCATGCATATATACAGATTACTAAACAATTACCTCTTTAAAAATATGAATTATTATTGTAATTATAGTTATTATAGTATTGTAGTCTAGAGTTACTGAATTCAATTTTGAGTATTCTGATCTGTAAATGCATTAACAATTTTAAAATGAATTGATTTCATATTTTTAATCATGCAGGTCTTTTATAGTAGAATTTATTCTTAATACTAACAAATATATTTTTTAATTTCAAATGTTTAATTAATAGCACCAACATAAAAGTTTATAAATATACAATAAAAAGCTTCATACATTTTGAAAATTTTCTAATAAAGAAAGGACAAATATTATTAGAAGGGAAATAAAATTCATAGTATTACATAAACAAATCCAATGATAACATTGTTTAAGCCCATTTCTATGAAGAAAGCACAAGAGAGCTACCTTAATGGATATAATTATTTAAGCAAATGTAACTAAACTAAAATGGTATGTACCAGTGACACATTTAAATAAAACATGAATCTGACTAGCCAATGAAATATGTATCTTAACGATGATAAATGAGATTTTCTAATACAAGCAAGATATAAATTATACGAAACAAATATATCATTAAGACTAAAGTCATATAAGTAACCAATAGCACACACTTAAAAATACATATTAAATGGTCCCAAAGAATTATAAAAAAAGTTGAAACAAACACCCATTATAGAAAATAATTTTGTAGATCAAAAATGAAGATGACTTTAAATTACTTTAAGAAAAAAAAATATTTAATTCATTTATTTACTCTGCTAAATTCAGAATATATATATTTATTTATAATATTATAAATATCTTGATAAAAAGCACTGTATGGTTATAAAAATTCATTACAAAATATTTTTGGTTTTACTATCAAATACTCGAAAGATTTACTTTATAAAATATGTTGATTTTGTAGAATGTTTAATTGCTATACAATAGCTAAGCTGGTAGTAAAAGTTCTCTATAATGCTAAGAACTGGCAGGATATTAATCTACAAAAATCAGATTAATGAATTATTTTAAAATTGACAAAACATACACACTATATTTTTTATCATACATAATTTAAATAGAAGGCCACTTCATTGACAATATCCTCAATACTATATATACATAAAAAGTTAATCATGATTACAGTTTACCTGTTTTCCTAAATTTATCACAGGCTTTTTTTTCCATCTTATACATTTTATTCAATACAAATAAATCTTATATTCAAAAAAACATTAATAAAATCTTAAACAAGTATCGATTTGCTTTATTTATGAATGCATTAATCTTTTTTTATATAATAGAATACTTATTTATTTTTGGTCTAAAACACTGACAAATGAATCATCAATTGATAGATCAACAGTAAAGCTAGAAAGTACCTCAATACATAAAGCCTATATAACTTACTAAAAATATACACAACATGGAAAAAAAAAGATAGAAATTCATATCCAAAATTATAGTCCATTTGCTTTCAATATATAGACTGTACACTTTTTTCAAAAAAATGCTTAAGTTTTAGGCTCTTGAGCTTACAACATACTTTTGCAATTACAAAATACATAGATAAGCTCGTTTTTTTTACAGTCCTATCCTTCAGAAGCTGCAGTTTACAAAAAGTAGGCTAGTAAATAAAATTATAATATGAAATCATAAACTGGGAACTTAAAGAATAGGATGGATCATTAACAAACTTGTATAAGCATCCCCACTACAAGTCAGTTTCAACAGATGTAACATATTATGACGCCTGGAAATAAGCTAATGTTTCTTGAAGTTTTGTAGTAATCTAAAAGAAAAGACATCAAAATAAATTTAATCATTAAGTTTAAAAAATTGAAATAATCTATTTTAATAAAATAAATAGCGAAATTGTTTTGAAAAACTAAGAACCCTATTAATTTTGTAAATTATACGACAGGAAATTTTACAATATAAAATGAAAAATTATGTTTTATCTTTTACTTAGAGATGATGCAGATGTAAAAGTACAATTATTTTTATTTATTTGGTCATATATATAATCATGCTTAAGCAGATGCTTGAAAAAAAAAGAAGAGATTTTTAATCATTTATCTTTGATTTATTTCATCTAATCCGGCATCATTTGAACAAGAAACAAATAATCATAATAGAGGCATCAGTCTATATTGTGATACAAGAGCAAAGAGTGTGAGAAAATGTTGTAGTCAGTAGTTTTATAGAACACATGCAGAATTAATTAAATTAAAAAAATTAAATTGGACAAGGGAATGAGAAAACATTTTAGAATGAAGTTAATATGGGTTAAATTAAAAATAAACAATTCAAAACTAAGTTTTAAGTTAGACTTCAAATTGCCATGAAATATACATGAGCTAATAAATCATTAAAATTTAATTCACATAAGGCACAATCTATTGCATTTGTAATCACCTAGTAGATATATGCATAGAATTGTTGCCCCATCTTATTATATTACATGTTGTATAGTGGATAAGTTAATTAGCAAAGGAAAGAGAAAAAAAAAAGAGAACATATGAAGCATAAAGAGACCTCAAATCTTATTTTTTAAGCAATTTAAAAATTAGGGAAAAACACTTTATTTCTATACTAAAATACAAATTTTAAAGATATATATATATATATATATATATATATATATATATATATATATATTCCTTAGTCTAATTTAAAAGCTAAATGAAATCATGTTTAATCTTTTAACTTTTCACATTAAAGAATTTATTTTATCTACAATACTAAAAAACCCATCAGAAATTTGAGGTACAAAAATTGTTACAACATTTCTGAAGAATTTGTTTTCTATTTTTCAGAGCTATACCTCTCATCTATAAAAAGACGGTCTGTTTATTAAATTCTTATTTAAGTTAAAATTAAAATCTTAATATATATTTATCAGCTTGTAAAAACTTTGATCAGAGAGCCAGCTGAAAATAGTACTAATGCTGTCACATAAAAGTTGTCAAATATCTTCCTTTTTTTCAGAAACATATAAAAAATGCAAATTTTATTTAGATCAAATTTTGCATATTTTAATACACAATATTCAGTTGCCCATTATTATTATTACTATTATGTGTATCAGAGGATCATTATATTTTTTAATTCATTATCTATTCATGATTTCAATTAAATGACAGGTCAATGAACTGAATTACAACAATAATTCAAACAGGAAATTCAAATGAATTCTCAAGTAAAAGATAGAACCTTCATGATTACATTATACTTTGACCCATATAAATTTATGAAATAAATTGTTTGCAGTGAGACAGTTAACGACTCAAAGAAAAAGAAAAGAATGCAATAAACATACTCTTTGATAGAAATCAATTTGAGCAGTAAGGTAAGTTTCCATCATGCTTTTGAAGTAAGCAACCCGTTCATTATGGAAATGATTAATTTCAGCTAGTGTTGCATAAGAAATAACATCTGTACGCTGACCAATAGCTGCTACATCATCTTGACTAAGTCTACCATCTTCAGCTAATTTCTTATGCTCAGCTACTTTGTTCAATGCCGACTGCAAAAAGAAATTAAATTATTAATGTAACCTTACTTATATATTTCAGAATTAAACATTTCATTAAAATTTTAAAAAATATTAATAAGAAAAATAGTAAAGTATTAATTAAAAAATTTAACAGAAAAGGCTATTGTAGGAGACATATTTAAACGAAAAAAATGTAAGAGACTTAATTAAACTTAAACACACGCGTCTCACCTTTTGAATATGAAGTACATCTGGCCACGCAGCAAGCATTCCTTTATATTCATGAAGTACATCAGCCATTGGTTCTGCATCATATTTTGGCTAAGAAAAAATGAAATGTTTCAATTTAAAAACAACAAATTAATTGCCAGACACATTAGTATATTAGAATTAAACAGCAAACTTTTATCATATAAAATGTGATATAAGATCTAAAAATAAATTATGAAAAATTAATGACAAGTGTTTACATTAAGATTATTTGTTAGCAAACTATTTTTCAAAAATATTTTATAAAAACCGTTTAAAATAGACATTTATCTTTTAAACAGCAATATCTTGCATGATATATATATTAAAAAAACAACTAAAGATTATACCTGTTCTTCATACATTTTCCCCAGATCTTCATAAACGCCTGCTGTGTATTTTATAGCAGTGGTAAGAGAATCAGAATCTGAAATAAAATTTACAATATTACTTTTTGTGAGCATGTTTGATGAAAGAAAGGAAATAAAAAATTGCATGCATGCATGCACACACACACACAATAATTTAACTGAACATTATGCTATTTCAAATATGAGTCAGGATGATACATCATACTTCAAATTTCTTCAACTATTTTTAAAAAATGCATCCAATTAACATTTCAAGAAAGTAAAACTAATACAACTTAGCTTTCATCGAAAATAAATTATTATTAACTATAAATAAAATTGAAAACTAGAATGTGAAAAAAAATGTTACATATTGCTGCATAGTAAATAATTACTGCATAAGATCAAATCCCTTTTTATCCTTCCTTTTTAAAAATATGAATAAATTTTCTCCATTTTAATCTAGTTATTAACAGTTTAATTTATTTATTAATTTTGATAATAAGCACTTAAAATAACAATTTTTAAGGAAAGATGACTAATTATCTATTGAAAAAGCATACATACGTTCTGATGAATACATTGCAAAAGCTGAGCCAAGATCATTGAAGGATTCAGACATTCTCTGAATTTCTTTCCTGACAGCTAAAATAAAGTGATGGCAGAAATAAGAAAAACATTTTGTCAAACAACAACAAACAAGAAATAAAAAGTCATCTAAATATTCTTTTTTCTTAATATATTCATTCAAAATAGAAAAACAACATTTTAACTGAAAATTTGATATTTAATAACTTGCATAAAAATAGAAATATTTAAAATAAAAATAAACATCAAAAAGTTATTAAAAAAAAAGGTCTTCTCTTAGCAACACAATAAAAGACAAGTTTAAGTTAAAACAACTTTTATTTCCTTTCAGAAAATCCTTTTACACTATTTCTCCAAGGATATTTTTAAAAATAATAATCAATACAGCAATACATCAATGAACAATTCAGCGAGTAAAAGCGAAATTTACTTATAAAAAAATTATAGATTTAAAAATGTTGAAAAGCATAAACTAAATTATCTTTCTAACAAGGCTGTATTAACTACTGTCAGAGACCTTCAAAAACAGAAATAGTAGCCTTCCCCCTTTTTTGTTCAAATCAGAATCTAATATGCCTTTATCAATTTTAATCTCTATATAAGTAGTTTTATGTATAAATTTTAACAAAATGAAATATCAAAACAAATAATTACTTCAGAAAAGATCTGAATGGCAAGGAGGCTCTTCTGAAACTTTGTCCCCCCCCCTCCCACACACAGACAGCTGTATATTTTATTTCCTTAATACCCAAGTTTCCTAATGAGCTTTGACTTTTTAAAATATATATTAACTTTTGTAGGAAAATGTGATAAAAGAGTTTAAATCTTTGACCCATCCAACATAAATTTACTTACGTCCAGCATATCTTTTATGCTGATCAACAGCAACATTGAACAACTGTTTTACACTGTCATCCATTTTCATAACAAATCTGTTAAAAAGTTCTATCTGTTTCTCTCTGGAAGAAAGAAAAATTTAATTAATAGACATAAATTTCACATGAATGACATAAAATTCAAATGAAGAAATAAAATCAATAATGGAAACAAATATTGCAAGGACATATAATCTTACTTGATTTTTGGATAATTTTTATTTTAACTCTTACATTTTAAGTTTTATGCATCAATATAAAGATGGCATCATAATACATTGAAAAAATTAAGAACTCATGGATCATTAAAAGCCTGTATTAATGAACTAAATAAGTATTTATATTTCAATTATAATTCAAATCATATACCTTAAAAAGTCAATGAAATTAAAATTATTACTATAAAATGAGCATTTACATTTTTATTAATAAAAACACTTAAAAATTAAATCGACTTTAAAATTTCAATCCATATTAGATTAATAAAAGAGTTTATTGCACAATCCCCTTCTACAAATGTTTAAATATTCAATTTAAATTTATAAAAGTAAGCATTAATCTCATAAAACGTTCACGAATTACAAAGTCAGAAGATTAGCACTAATTATGCTGCTGCAAGTAAAATTGCATTAAATAATTGAACCAAGAATTAATCTCTGATTATAATGAAGTACCTTAAATATATCTATAGTATTGTACATAACACATTTTGATATTAGTGGTTATAAAAGTAAATAATAAAAATAATAATTTATGGTAAATTATTAAACATTACATCAAATTTGGTAATCATTATTCTCCACAGATCCAATTAAAAATTAAAATATTTCTTTAATTCTAACAACTAATTCATAACTATATTTAAATTAAGAGCTTCCTCTTGCTTCAGTTATTGAACTATTCAAATTCAAAACTGATTTTTTTTTTGTAATTATTATTTTTATGCTCAACTTAAAACACATCAACATCCCCCCCCTTCATTCTTCTTCTTCTTTTTTTTTTTTTGCTTAAGAATACTTTTACATTTTTTAAAGATAAATTTTAAATTATGCTGGACAGTTATAGAAAAATACAAAATTCAATAAAAATATGAAAAAAAAAACATGGAATACAGCAGAAATTTTACATATGAATTTCCTTACACATTTGCATTCTCTAAAGGTATGGAGGGTGTTGAGATTGCATGAAAAAAGGATCCACCAATCAGCTTATCTTTTTCAGCATTTCTTTTGCCTGTTTTCCATCTCTATACATAAAAAAAAAGAAGAAAATTATTTTAATAACAAATAGTAAAAAAGCCAGCTAAATTTGAAAATATTTATCATCAAGCACGTAGAAACTGAACATCAAAATTTCATCTACTCTGCATTGCAAATAAAAGGTTGAATAATTAACTAAAACTTAATAATATCATTTAAAATATAAAATTTCATTTAACTAAAGTTAATAAGGTCATCCCCCCATCCTAATCAGTAATAACAAATTACGTGACAGATTTTTATCTTTATTGATATTAATAATGATAATCAAGTTAAATATGTTCTTTATTTTTGTTATTTATATTTTTCAAACATATATACTATTTCAAAAATATATACTAGCCGCATTTGGTGACCAGCCAGTTTGCAAATATTAATGCTCGCTAAAATGTTCAATTAATATTTTATGTAACTCGATCTCATAACAAGTTTTTCAGCAAAATATTTTTAAACTTCAATTTTGTTAGTAATATAATTCACTTAAAGTATTATTTAGACTTTTAGATGCTCTGTTCATTGTACTACTCATCTCTCTCTTTCTATTCGTGTCACTAAATTTTAATTTTAAATTAAAGTGTAAACTATGAAACTGCAATTAATTTAAAGACATTTTTTTATTGAATCCAGACTTCTATTTAAATAAAAAGTATGAGAAGTGAAAGCAGAGTCGTCCTTGAAGTCTTATGTACATTAAAGAATGTTTTTCATAATTTATAGCATTTCAAAGAATTATTCAGCAAAAATACCACAGATTCTTCATAAAATTCAGTTTTTAGCTTTATTTTTAAAAGTATACAAATGTTATTACTAATAATAATTTAATTTTTAGGTTTATAATACTTCAAACAATTATGAAGTTTAAATTTTATATAGTACTTTTGTTCTAAAGAATCATATTCTGAAAATTTTCTTGACACTCTTAACTTTTAAATAAAAACATTTTTATATTTTTTGCGATCGAATCTGGACCAATTTATTAATCTAGGCCAATCACTCTTGAGTAATATTAGAAGGTGATTGGTTTCTTTGGGATGGTCAATGAAGTGATCTAATATAATTTCTTTATATAGAATAGTGATGTTGAAATTTTCATAAATTAGTCAGCTTTAGATATTGATGTACTTTATTAAAGTGCAAATCTTTTATATTTAGGATATTAAATTATCAAGAATATTTTGTTAAATATTATTCACAGAGCAGATGATAAATGTAAAACTTTTTAACTCATAATTACTCAGCACTCATTTACTCAATTTACATAACACATAATTATTTATCTCCTTATTAAAACATTGATATAATTGAGAAAAAAGTAATATTTTAAGCTTTAAGATAAAAAAAACAGTTTTTTATTGCAATATTTTCAGTTTCAACGTTGTTAATTGTTTAATTTTTCATTAATGGAAATGTTTAAAAAAATATTTCTGATGTCTACATTTTCACCCTCTAAGGTATATATGTGCCAAGTTAGATAGCTCTAGTCTCTAGAACATCAATAAATACACACAAACACATGTGCAAACACATTAATCTAATTATAAATCTACAGAAAATTCCAAGAACTGATTGACCCGGAATTGATATTTTACTTAAAAGGTGGAGGGAAAGGATTAAAATTATATATTTTTTATAGCATAGTGAGATGCAAATTTTCATAAATCAGTCAATTGTAGTGATTGGTTTAGTTCATTGAAGTGCAACTTTTCCTATTTAAAATATTAGTACCTCAAGAATATTTTATTAAATATGACTTGCAGACCAGTGTATTAAAAAATTTTTAATTCTTCTTTCATCACAGCATTTATTTATCCAAATTAAATAAAATGTAGGGTTTTTTTCCCATTTAGTACATTTCTAGAGTACTACTAATCAATATTTATGCCTATTACAAAACATTTAGAAATTGGCCATTGGATCCAGATTTGAATGGATATTCTGCATGAATTAAAGCATGATTGCTCTCATGAAGTTGGTTCGTTGCATTAATAATAGAGATATTGTAAAAGATCATAGAAAAACTTATCTTGAGTTTATTTTTTCAGAAAACATTATATTTATTTCAATTCAAACAATTGTGTGCTGAAAATTTTCTGTATTTGATTTGCAGTAATAATTAACTTATTTTTTCCGAGGAGTTTTTGTTGACATGATGGCAACACGGTGATAAGAGAATTTTTTTTCCATGCTTGTGTGAATTAAATAGTTTTTAATTAAATAAATTTTTGAAAAATATGATTAAAAAAATTATCTAAAAAATTCTTTATAAATAAAAAAAATTACTCAGTAGGCAAAAAAATTGATATAATTAAAAAGATTATTTTTTAAACTTTACATGGATATAAAAACCATTTTTGTGTGATAATATTTTCAAAAGTTATTTTTAAAAAACATCTAAAGGTCCCTTAATTTTAAATTAATTAAAATTCTAACTAAAAATTTTGTGAATTTAAGCCATTCTTGAATTTATTTGAACACACAAACAAAATTTCATCAAAATTGGTCCAGCCGTTTAGAAGGAATTCAGTCACATACACACGCACAGAAGAATTATATATATATATATATATATATATATATATATATATATATATATATATATATATATATATAATGAATTATTCCAAACATAAACTCTAAGAAATAGAATATGATAAATTAAACAATAAAATGAATGAATTGGTATAAACAATGCAAAAAATATTTAAAATGTTGTAAAATTACAAAAAAATTAGAAAATAAAAAATTAACCAATCTCATAAATGATAAAATTCAATTTCAAAAATATTGAAAATCATCTCAATTTAGAAGTGTCAAACCTGCAACTGAAATGAAGTCATTTCAAAAGGATGGTGTAGTTCTTGCGAAATTATTTATGATAGCTTAATTTGTGTCAGTTTCTAATTATTCTGTAATCCAAAATCGTTGATCAGTATCTTCTTTTAATTATAATGCCTTTGAATTTTGTCTGGTTAAAATTAGTATTGGCTTATACAATTCACTTTAATGATTGTAGCAATAACAAACTAAATCTTAGTATTATGCATTGATGCTTGATGAAACAGAATAGTTTCCTAAAATCATGTTTTGTATTTTAATCTTTTTACTTCAACATTGTAAATACCTAATCACCAATAGATATTTAACATCAATTTAAAATTAATAATGCAAATAAATAAATAAAATGTATTAGAACATACTTTATCATCTGTACAAGTGAGAAAATGCATCCAAACTTCACTTTGAGACAAAACAGGGTGACGACAAATCCTATTAACCCACATTTGTAGTTGATTTTTTCGATGATCAATAAAATCTTTTTCATAGCGTCCTATGGATTAAATAAAAGAACAATTTTGACAATATTTTTACAAAAATGAGTAATTTTGAAACTTTACAAATCAGTCTATAAACCTTTTACAAGTAGTGAAACTATGTTTTAGAACAATTCTAAAATTAATACATATAATCAAACAGTTCTATTTTTAAATCATATTCTTAATTAGTATCAATATCCAATATAAGAAAATGGCTAAAAGGATCAATTTTCTAGCCCATGAAGTACCTATGCAATTCAATATAAAGATCTTATTTATCCCTTTGTTATTCTATAATGAAGAGAAAATTATATTTTGAAAAATAAACCATTAAAATTATAAATTCTGAATCTGAAATTTCCTGACTCGACAGTAATTTATTTAAATTATCATTCTGTTTCCAGGCAGAATGATATGAATAAATTACTATGAAAACTATGCCAATAAGAAAATTTTAAAAACATGGTATTTAGTCAAATCAATGAAATACTAGGCCAATGAAAAGAGAAAACTATAATTAACTTTAATTTTTTATTTTAAGAAACTTTTTTTTAGTTCTTTTATAAAATCTGATATACAAGAATTAGTTTATATTACATTAAACATTTAAAATATATATATATCAGAACTGGATTATAATCTAAATCAAGTAAGTGCAACGTTTTCTGAAGGAAAAGAGAGAGATTTCTTCGAGATTAATTTTTAAACTATAAATTTATAGAAGTGATATAAAATAATAAAATCTGATGAAAATTTCTCAAGTTCGATATATTAAAAGAATATAAGCAGTAAGATACCCTTTTAATGTAAAGATTGGCTATTACACTAGTTGAATTCTTGAATTCTTCTAAGTAATGAATAACATGATACTGTATAACTGATCAGAAGCAAATATGTTTAATGAGGAATTAATGTCTCAGTTCCTTTATGTGGTAGATAACATTTTAATAGTCCTTTCTTCCCAATATAAAGAATGTATAAAGTATTCTTAAACAAAGGCATTACCACCATTATAAATACAGTAGCAGCCAGGGAAGATATAATTCCAATTTAATTATTGTCCATTTAGTGACATAAAACAATTTCCAAAAGCAACAAAATAAATGAACAAAATATAACGTTAGAATAACTACACAACGACATCTTTTCAAAGAACTGAACAAAGAATTTTAAATAATAACATCTTTACCTAAAGAATGCGAAATAGAAGAGATGAAAAACTAGAATTATTAGGGAAATTTATTCACAGATTTGCAAGAACAGAAAATAAGAAATAGAAAAACTCAGTAGGACACACAGTGATATTACTTTGCTAAGGTTTTGATTGCTTACAGTTAGCAACAAATAAATTAAAATTATTTAAAAAAAGAGAGAATTTGATTAACAAAATACTATACCCAGAAAACCAATTTCACTTGTCATCAGCTCTCTTTAAAGAAATTTTCATTTGACCATTTTTCAAATTTTATCCATTTAACTTCCCAATTAAAAATGAATAAGTTCTTTTAAAACAATAATTAATTTAAAAATAATATTAATGTATTAAAACTAAGTAATGGAAGTTAATATTCATACCTGAGATTTGTTTATCAGGAAGAGGAGGTATAGGTATTAAAGTAAATTTTTCTTCAAGCCTTTCATGCAACCAATCAAAATGCTTGTATCTTCTACTAACAGCAATGTTATTAAACTAAAAATATTGATTTAAATTAGTTTAAAATATGAATTATAACAAAAATATTAAAACACAATATATTTTTATATACATAAAATTAGCATTAGTTCATTAGTATTCAACATGAGCAATTTAGACATGCTAAAAAATTTGTTATCAAGTATGAAAATAAATAATAAATAAATTTTAAAAACTCAAATAAATGTATATAATAATTAGAAACTAATTTGACTGTATGAGAAAAAAAATTACAGGAGTGTTGAAAGAGTCTAAAAAAAATTCAGCATGTTAACATTTCATTCAATTTACTAAATGCATTTTAGAACTCAAATAGTAATGCTATGCCAATTTCCTGTGAAAAGAAAAAGAAAAAATGAAGTTGTCTTCTAAAACAGACATAAACATAGCTATTATAATACATTATGATTATTTATCCTATGAAGGAGGTAAATGCTGACCATGAAACAATTGTAATAAAGAATTGTCTGATTTGATGCAAGGCTTTCTAAAAATAAAGTATGATGAGTTATTGATAGGAAACTAGTCTTAATTCTGTGGCTGAAAAAAGTTAAGCCCATTTAAGCATTTAAGTCTGCAATTTTGAGTTTTATCTTTTAATATTCCTTAATGAAAAAGCAAAATGTAAATTAATAGCATTATCTGACAGAAATCTCAAGAGCAATCGATGAAATCAATAATTTTTTCAATTAAAGAAGTGTGATATCGAGATTATTAACATTAATCCATGATTTGATGACTTTTTATTCTAATAAATTATCCTGGTCAATTAAATCAATATAAAACACATATAATACGAAAAATTTTATTAAGTTTCCATTCTCTTTGAGTCAAGAAATTCAACATTCTGTAAATAAATTTAATCCTTTTTTTTTATGAATAAAATTCTATAACAATGGGAAGAGAGGGAAAATTTTGCTTATGGGTAGGCAAAAATGATCTTGTACTCAATCACTTTAGTTTCATCTCATAGAGAACAAATAATTCAGTCATATCATATCCTTTTCTTTTTTTCCAACTTATGTCAAGAACGGTGCTTATTAGAAAAGAATAAAATAGTGTAACTTAATAATTGAAATGTATTGTAAGTAATATCTTTCATTTTGAAAAATGGATAAAGTACATTTATTTTTGATAAAAGAAAAAAAAATTCAAATGATATTTAGAAACTGCAAAATGCCATGATTTAAAAGTTAAAGATTTACACAGCACCTTGTAAATGTATTCAAATTAAGCTCTGTTTATACATTATGATTATGATGGTATAAAAAGAGAAAAATTTACTAAAAACTCATTCTGACAATTGGATAAAAAAACAATAACAAAAAAAAGCAGATATGTTTAGAGTCCAATATGATATAATGCAATACATAATTTAATTTCTTTAAAAAAATTTGAAGAAATTAAGTATTAGATATAAATTCTTTTTATTTTAAAACCCAATTTTTCTCATCTTATTGCATTATTAGCCACACATATAGGGCAAGATTGGCTTAATCTGCCAAACAAGAGAGGGAGATAGAAGAGCAAATGTAGATCCTAAAATACTATGACAATTCTGCTCTATCATTTACTATTTGCAATTAAGGCAGATAAAGTGATTATTCAAGTGAAAAGATCTATGCAGAAATCTTCCAATTAAAAAAAGTTTTTGCATATCTACATGAAAAGTAAACATATGTTTCGGATGGGTAAGTAAAATATTTTAAGATGATAATGGCCTTAACAGGATATCTGGATTTAAAGCTGAGTAACAATAATCAAAATTTGGAAAATGAATTGTCACTAAAACCTTTAATATCAAAAATACTATTCAATTACAATATGCCAAATTTACCAGAGTCCATTCCATAAAAAAAAAAAAAATGTGATAAGTTAATGTTGCTCTTTTCTTAAATTCCATACCTAATTTAAGTTTATTATTTTAGTTATGATCAAGAAAGAATTTTTTAAAAGCTAAATTTTTAAAAAAGTAGAATTTTTAATAAATTATAAATGTACAGAGATTATAAATGCATATTCTAACCTTGCAGGTTTGTTTAAAAAAATAGTAGAGCTTTGTTGTTCATCAAAAATGAAAAATAACACGTGAAACTAAATTAAACATAGTTATAAGAGTTCAATGCTCACCCCTTCAGAAATAAAAAGGAAGTCCAAATGATGTAATAATTCATCACAAATTTTTTTTTGGTGGGAAGCTTTGTAGGATGCAAAGATGTGTGTACACCAATATTTAATTTTTAAAATTGGGCAGCATTAAACAGCAGGTGTTTGTTTCACAAGCATCAATTGATGTTGATAAACTAAATTTTATAATAAAAAGAAGAAAAAAAAATACACAACTATAAAATATATGTAATAGCACTTACTGAAGGTCTAAGTTGATATGCAATGAAGCTCTTTAAACCTTTCAATTTGGTTTTTTTGTTGGGTGAATCTACACTACATGTGTAAGGAGAAGTACTTTCCAGCCACTGTATTTCTCCATTGGTTTCCTATTAAATAAATTAAGTATTTTTTTAAATATTTAAAACATACAAGGGTTGTTTTAAAGCCATCATGTAATATTTAAATAAATAATATTTAGATGACATAAAAAATGAAAAAAAAAAACAACCTTTGTTAGCATTAAATAAAAGTAAAATACATTTCCAAAATAATGCCTACTAATTATAAAGTTCAAAATAACTTGAAATATAATACAATAATGAAAATAATAGTGAAAAAGAATATCATAAATCTTAGAATTATTTGCACTTTCAAAAAAATATTTTCTTTTCTATTATTTAAATGATAAATAAATTTTAAATTTTCATAGTATTTTAGCATATTTAGTTTTTTAGTAATAGAGCAGAAAATACAAATTAAATTTATCTTATTACAATCTAAATTAACTATAATTCTGAAGCAAGTAATTAATAAGTAAATGTTTTGTATTTATGAAATTATATTAGAAGACTCTTAAGTGTACAATACAGAAATATTATTTATATATCAGTGAATTGAGCTTATGCCAAAACGTTATAAAATCACTTACTAATATAGTAACACATTGTTCAGTAGGAACTGATATTTTAGTATCTCCTAATATATAACCTTCTCCTCCAGACTTTACAAAAGTAGAAAACCTGAAAATGTGTATTAGATAACAATAAATAAAGGCTTCTTCCCCAAAAACAGTGTGAAAAATTTACAAAGTAGTTTTATATATAAAAAAAAAATAATTTAGATTTGCAAAAAAAAAAAAAAAAAAGCTTTATTTTTTGTTATGTCCCATACTTAAAAATGAATAGAAAAAAAAAACTAAATATTTAATTGGTTGATAGTATGTAGATAAAGATTAATGGTTTTAATAAACTAAGACTTTGAGCTAACTAAAAGAACTTTTAAATTCATATTATATATATTTATTTCAAAGAATATGAGAATTTTTTTAAAAAAATAATGTTTTCAAATCAAGAACTTTCAAAGGTTATATAATACTATAAATTATTCAAAAAGATGCCAAATATATAACAAAGTTTTCTTTATATATACTTGAAAATCAGACTATTCTGTCATTTTTGAGGCTAATAGTCTTTTGACTTTTTCTTGCAAACTAATTCTGTCATATGTCCACAAAGATGGAAATTAAATAGATTCATATAATAGATGATGACTAAAAAGTATGGAGAATGCAAGGCAATATAGGTATTATAATTCTGACAAAAATATTAAATTAAAAACAAATATAAAATTTAAGAGTATTGACATAAAAACAATGTTCTGCAGTAATTACAGAAACACCACTCTATTTATAATCAGGAAGGTTTTAATGGATATATAGTTATCATTTAACCAAAATAGGGCAATGCAAATATTATATTATATTATATATATATATATATATATATATATATTAATGCAATGAACAGAATATTAGGTATAGCTGTTTTTCACTTATAATTTTTGACTGTTTTTAAAATAATAAAAAATTTCAATAATAAGTAAAAATAGTATTACATATATACATTTATCAAAAATATTTACCTGTTAAAACTTTTCTTTAGAGTTCCCCTAGATTCTATTGCTCTTTGTGAATCTCGAGATTCTTTGGTCGTGACTAAAGTTGTATTAGAAACTTGACCCTGAGCTGCGCCAGGCTCCTGAAAAGATAAAAATCAAAATTATAAATTAGATGACTAAAAATACATTTCTATTAAATAATATACAACTATAACTAATAATGCATATTAGTAAATGACTTGCAAGATTCTTTATTAATTTAGAAAATATTCTAGTTCACTGTAGTGTAATAAAACAGAAAAAGAAACTAATAACAATAATCATTACAAAATAATTAAGATAATCTTCATGTCTAATTCTTCAGTATGTAAAATAAATTTAATGTCAGATGTTAAAAATAATAACTGAAAGAAGAAGAAAAAATATTCTCAGCTTTTTTCCAAATAAAATAGGGTTCAAAATAGAAACAAGAAAGTAAAGGAAATTAGGAAAAAAATCCACTTTAAAGTATAATTTGAAATTTAATAGCAAAAAGAAATGAATAATTAACATGTGAACCAAACAGCATATTACACATCAAAGCATGGTACAATTATGATACAGAACAAATTAGTTTTTTTTCTTTTAATTTAAATATGATGATTTATGTGGTTATATCATGGAGAAAAAAAGCCGAGAGAAATAATAGAAGAAAAATTAGATCTGGACTTCTATTTTTAATATACTTTCACCTAAGAAACAGACTTCCTACTTAAGGGATTTATTCCAAATGATATGAACTAAAATCTTGATGTGTACTCTGAATAACAAAACTTATTTATCAGATTCCCAGCATTTTTAATTTCCTGTTTTTGTACATGTAAAATAAAATAAAAAAATTATGCACTGATGAATCCCTTGCAAAATTTAAAACTATATTCATATGATTTTATTTTTTATGACTTTAATTTGTTTTCAATTATAATATTTACATGTATATTGATAAAAATATGCCAAAATTTAATGCATTTAATACAATTTTCCATAAGATGACATTTAAGAAAACATTACCATAATTTCTTGCATGACAACATAGAAATTTTCATTAATCTCACTCTTTATAATTTTTAAGCTATCAAATACACTATTGTGTGCATGATTGCCATTCATACACACAGAGAGGGAAACAAATTGAAACAATTCTAAAATTTGAGGAAGACTAAAATAATTTATCAAAATCTCTTCACTGAATTTTTAGATAATAACAATATTCTATCTTCATTTCAAATACGAAAACATAAGAAACTGTAAATAGAAAATATAACCTACCATCATTACAATAGTTACTGATTTCAGAAATTTTTTACATTTTCTCTCTTTTTTTTAAAAAGCAGTAACTATTTCTCTTTTCATTAAAGCAACTTTTCAGTAAATTTACTTTATGAAGTAATAAATTTTCATGATTCAAATTTATATTAGATATATAAATATGTACTTATAAATAACTTGATATTCATTCAAGATAAGCACATATATGATCTAGCAATACTTCCACAAAATATATTAATATCAATCAAACAAATTTAATCAACTTTGAAAACATGACAAACATTTTTAATAGCACTAAAAATTAGCTCATATATATATATATATATATATATATATATATATATATGGACAGATAGATAGATTATTAATCCACCAGAATTGCTTTGATCCAGCAATAGCAATTAAATAATATGAGAATAAAAACGAAGGGGTGTACTGAAGCAATTGAAATTCTAAAGAAATATTAATAAGACAAAAGTTTGTTGCAAAGGACAATTACTAACAAATTTAGAATATTTTTAAGAAACCCTACACAAAGCCAGATTCTCTTTCAACAGAAATTGCATGATAAATTATTTTTATACAAGCTATAAATGAAGTTATTCTACTTAACTATATATGAATTTCTTGTGAAGATTAAACAATATACTTGTATAAAAACTGTTTAGACATGTCACATTTTCAGACACAATGATTAATGAAAGTAAATTCTTAATTTTAATTCTTCTATTTAAATAACAAATTAGTTTTAAAAAGCTAAAAATAATTCCAATGCTCTCATAAATTTATGAACAAAAACCTGGCTATATACAGAATCATCGTCATCCCAGTCATCATCCCAATCATCTACAGCATCAACACCAGGCAGAACAGATTCTGAAAAAGCAGTTATCTGAGCATCAGCTGGTGGTGGAGGTGGGGGCATAGCTGGAGGTGGCTGGCTGGCTGCAGCCTGTAAAAAATAATAACAATAATAATAATCAGTATTAATTAGTGAGAATAATTGGATCACAGACTGTAATCCTATTTAAAAATATATCATAATAATAATGAAAACTTGAACAAATGATTTAAAATAAAAATTGGGAAGCCTTTAGTTTTCATCTTAAAACAAATTTAACATAAGAAAAATTTCTTAATTCATATTTATTTTGTTAACTTGCAGATTTATTATTCTAAAACATGTTATTTAATCAGAGAATGCAAAAATTTAATTACACACAAAATATGAAAATTGTTTTTAAAGTAAAAGATAATGCATTTATATTTCCAGACATTTCTCAAACTGAAATTTACATTAACTGAGTTCAGTAAACACAAAAAGAAACAAAGAGGGGGAAGAAGCAAGAATGACAAATATATTAATCACTATACACATTCATAAATTGAAATTTTTTCAGAGAATTTTGCATTGACTGTTACGTCCTAGTTTTGATTTTATTACATAACTTAGAAAATGAGTGAAGATGAAACAATTAAGTTTTAGTTGATGCTACTCCAGATGGAACTACTTAGATAAAACACATCTACTTTCAGAATTATTCTTCAATAAAAATGATATTCATAAAAACTTTTAGAGTTTTTCTGTTAAAATTGACAGTACTTGAAATATGTTGCAAGTAATGTAAAGTTATTAAGCAAAACTTTCTCAGATTTCTTGTAAATTTTTGACATATTTAATATATGCTTGAAAGATATTGCAAAAACAGATAAATTCCATTTTACAATAAAATTTCCTTTGAAAATAAAAAGCCCATATAAGTAAATGAATATCAAATATTTTAGCATCTTCATTTACTTATATGGCAGGTTTCTCCATTTATTTATATTTTAAAACCAAATATTTGGTTTTTAAAACTAATAATTTTTAAAAAGTCATTTATACATAATTTTATTTATATGCATTGAAGGAATTACAATTTCAAAGGGTTATACACAATGAGAAGATCAGTTTCTATGCTATTTATTTTATAATTAATCAAAAAGTAAATCCATACTAACTTCACTATAAGAAAGTTTTAATAATTATGAAAATATGTACAAGTGATTTCTTAAAATTTTAAAGAAGCACAGTAATGAAAAGCTCAAGAATAAGTACAGATTATTCTATGAATATTAAATTGGTTTACAAAATAATATTCAATAAATTTTAAAATTAAACTACAACTTGAGGATGAAATTAAAAAAAATTAATATTTTAGAAAAAGTATATATAAAATGGGATTTATATAAAATAAAGAATAGGAATGGTCTACTCTAAATGAATTTCAGACTTAATGCCACAATATTCAAAAGAATAAGTAACTCAGAGAAGCAAGCAAACGGAGACAAAAGATAAAAAAGAAGGCAAGGCAAATCTGTTATTTTATGCAAGTCAACTTAATTTTCTTCTTCATTTTGATATAATTTGAATAACAAATGATTTATAGAATAAAAAGTTAATCTTAAGATTTATAAATGTGTGTATTTATAAACACATATATAACAGTACCCTCAGTTGTAAATAAAACCAAAAATAAACGAAAAGAGATATTCTAATGTAAATTTACAAGAAAATGTACATATATTCATTATTAAAATATTTTTATGGGCAAAATTAAGTAATGATGCATTATTTTAAGATCATTAAAATATATTAATGCAAATTTATTTAGTATATTTAATTTTTCTATTACCCACTCATCTTCATATTTTACAAAACTCATGACTAGATATAAATAGGATGCACTCCCATACAAAAACAGAGTCAAGAATAAAAGAGAACAGTAATGGTAAATTAATTTTCTATCATGAGATAAAATGAGATTTTTTTATCCTAAATAGACACATTTTTTTT
>JAOUZG010006867.1:490072-516857 GCA_026289955.1 Argiope argentata
TTAATAAAGTTTCTTATGATTTGAAAAAAAATAAATACTAAGAATTTATTTTTCTATTTTCAGAAGATTAAAAGCTTGCCATCTATAACAAAATATATTAATTAAAAAAATATTTTTATCCCAATTTTAATAATAATAGCATATACTATAAATTATTAATTATAACTGTTTAAACATTTTTCATATTTATTTTTTTTCAAATCATAAGAAAATTTATTAAGATGTAAATAGTTGTATTGATACAGAATTAAAATGCTTATATATTATTATACTAATCATTACTTTTATGTATGATTATTTTAAAGATAATAACTTTCCTTTTACAAAACAAAGAATCCTTTATTATTTTTTGAAGTTATAAAACAACAACAAAAAATTAGAGAAAGACAAATTTTATAAGCTCATTAACAAAAATCATGAATAATCAGCTGACACAACTTAAACAAAAATTATAAGCATTTCAAAAATATATATATGTCATGCTTTTACACTATTCATGAATATGACATATATCAATGAAAAAGTGAGGAGGGAAAGGTAATGGTACCCATTGTGTTCACAAATATCAAATCTAGAAAATGCTGACAATAAAACAGCTTATCAAATATCATGTGGAAATCTACCCAAATTGACAACAGGCAGGTAACTATAGTCAATACATCTACATGAGGAAGAGTGATGCTTGTCAAAATCAGCTTTCCTTGAAACTCATTTTAGAGACAGGTATTTTGCTTAGATAAATAAAGCATTAAGAGTTCAATTCTAAGCCAACACAGAAATCTTATTAAAATAGTAGAAAATAATATTTGAAATAATTCAATAAAATGAATTATTTTATTTTATGCTACTTCTTACTTTATCAATATCATTAATATGAGCTAAAACTCAATCTCAGTATTTATAAATATAAGCAAATTCAAAACATTTATGCTGATATTTTAAACATGCATTTCACATTACTAAATTTTTTTTTTGAAATCAAGTTGAAAATTCTGCAAATATTCAGATACCAGAAAAAAATACAATGCTATATAAATTCTTATGATTCTGGTTCAAATTATTTTATATTTCTAATTTTTTCATTATGTTTGTAAGATATTTTAATAGAATATAAAGGAAGAATTAAAAAGAAAGCTAGACTGATAAAAAGTTGCTCAAATCTCTTAGCTTTATATATTTTAATTATAAAAATGAATTTCATGAATTTTAACAAACTTTTAAAAGCTTTTGTGAAAGAAAAACACAAAAAAATACGAAGTTAAACTTCATGATTTGATATTGATGAAATAAAAAAAAATACTTATCCAGGTTACCAACTAATCAACAAAAATAGAAAAAATTTCTTTTTTAAATAAAAATTTGAAAACAATTTTATTTTATCTAATTTTGGTAAACCAAACTATATTATAATGAAAAAATAATAATTAATTCATATACTTAATAAAAAGGTTATTAATAGAGGTAAATTTCACACAATTCACTTAGTTACAAAGAAAAAGGGAAGGAAAAACAACTTAAATTTGAAATCAATAACATGCCTTAAAAAAATTAAATTTAAGGAAATTCATCATCATTATAGAAAAACCTTAATATTTTATTTAACACAAACCAAAGTACTCATTAAATATATATATTGCAAATTCCAAAAAAATTAAAAGTATTCAATTGAAATTTTCCCTATATTATAAATAAAACTTAAGTCAAAAGAATCGCAGACTAATCCACTTATATTTGATAAAATCATTCTTATTCTTCAAATTATCATATTCATTGCCTTCATATAATATCAATACATACAAATTTTTTAAAAAAAAGCTTATAAAAATAATTAAATGCATTTTAATCATTAGATATGTGACTATCACATAACTCCATTAGTTTCCTTTGTTATTAAATCTTTAAATGAAAAAAAAAATTAATAATTACAAAAACCTTCCATTAAAAACACTTTTTTCTTCAACAACTTTTTCTTTGTTTCTCTATCTTTAACATTATAAAATCAATATAAAAAAACTCATCAACATACAAAATTACTTTAAAAAAAATTATAATATTCATTCAATTATCATCATTTTTAACTGGCATATAAAATTAAAGTACATGCGAGCAACTTTCACTACTCCATTGTACATTCAAATTAAAAATGTATATATTGGTAAGATTTCATATTAATACTTTTAAATGTTTTGTTCATAATTTAAGAGATACTCTCTCTATATTTTTTTCGATACAAAATCCAACAAACTATCATTATTTAAAATCATGTTAAAAATATTGTTCTGATTCACATTTACCTCCACATAACCAGCAGGGAAAAGTCCTTTCTGTCCACGACTATTAACTCCTTCCCACCAACCTTCGCCAACATCCTTATAAAAAGAGAGATAGCATGGTTATTGAAAATGCATTATTCTAGTACAGAGTGCATTTTGAAGTCTGATACTTCATTCTGAATCTGTAAAAAATTAACTTAGATAGCAAAATATAAAAATAAAACACCAATTTATTAATAAAATTGCTAAAACAAAGTGGTAAGTTTAACAATGATCTTATAAATAATTAGCTTAAGCTAAACAATACTATCTCTAAAAATTATTTTTAAACTATGTCTCATTTACTAGAAAAATAATGAATACCATAATATAAAAGAGCTGTAAATTTGATTTAGATTTAATAAAGATAAAAAATAATTGTTTAACAAAATAAATTTTCATTTTTTAAAAATACAAACAGTGCATTATCTTAAAAACTTTTTGGGTTGACATAAATTTTTGACTTTAAGATAAAGCTATAGTAAAAATAAAACTTTCACTTTAATTTTTCATAAGCTTATAAAAAGTTTTTAAAAAAAAAAGAATATTACTACTTAAACTAACCATGTCATTGCCTAAAAGAGTACTTATTATGTTTCCCTCTCATTATATTTAAATGTTATACAAATCTGGAAAGAACTGGACATGTTCAAAAGGGAGATGTTGGATCATCCGCCCTACAGTCTGGACATGTCACCCTGCGATTTCCACGTGTTTGGTCAACTGAAGAAACACAAGAAAGGGAAGCACTTCAACTCGGACAACATACTCAAGGACACTGTGAAGGACTGTGTCTTGTCACAGCCACAGGAATTCTGGGAACAATGAATCCTGCGGCTTGTTCATCAGTGGGATTGTTGTGCCCAGGCCTATGGTGAATATTTTGAATAAAGTACATTTGTACCCACTGTGTCATTTCATACCTTTTCATTTGATCCCCCCTTGTATAAAAATTGAAACAAATCTTCAATTTCTATTAAATAACCTATTAGTTTTAAACAACATACTGGTTACAATGGTAAAGAGGGCACAAATGCAAAGCACATTAGTCTGGCAAGAGCAAGGGGAATTTTTAAATATATATATAGAATTTGCAAATTCAGAATTATAGATATAATTTCTGTGAAATCTGACATCAGTACTTTTAATAATCAAAATAGTAAAGAGAATTAAAGTAAAGTGAATTTAAAATATGAAGAGTTTGATGGAACAAGAAAAATTAGTACTTACACATTATACCGTCTTCGCCAACGGTTTAGTAACTCATTGACGATGGATTTAAATTTGGCGATAAAGATAAATGGATTACACCATTGCCAGATTGCCATAATTGGGGGTTTAGCAACTCATTGGAAACGACTTCAAATTTGGGGATAAAGTTGGACGTTCTAATATGTAAGTACCCAAAAATTGTGATAAATATACATATAGTGAGATAAATAATTTTTCTCACAGAAGTATACTTTATTTTGATTTAGTCCAGTTTTTATCACTTAAATCATTTTGAGGGATAATATTTATATAAATGAGTATGTGGATGTGTATGAAGACTATATTTTCTGGAATCCAGACTAACAAATATATAAACAAAGTACAGAATAGTGCATTAGTCTATTGATTTGTACATATACAATATGACCAGTATATTATATATTATAAGAACTTTATTTTCCATACATACACAAAAATAAATAATTAATAAATTTATCAGAAACATTCATAAAGAAAATCGAGGAACTTCATATTTTAACTTATATTGATAAAAAAAAAAAAAAGATGCATTTAACTATTTCACAAGTTTAAAAATCCCATAATTCCAAAATTTGAAGTTTCACTTTAAACTAGATATTAAGCTTTAAATTTCAATTTGTTTTAAAATGTTAAGAAAAATTTTTTAAAGTTTTTGTTTAATAGTTATTAAATGACGCTACGACATTTTAATAACTTCAAATATCTATAATTAATAAGATTATCTATGCATTAATAAATAATACATCAATAATGAGTAGGACATATTTAAATCCAAGAAACAATAAATATGATTTAAAAAATGATTTTTAAGCAAAAAGATATCTTGATCTAAAAAAAAAATTCTGCATACAAAGTACATATCGTATATCTTAATTTTGCAATTTAAACTCTCTTTTTTCTGCCAAGCGTAATCACAATACAAAATAAGAATTTGTTTTATTTTATAGACACTTGAAAACTTACTTGATTTGTGACAGTAAGAATTTCATTAGCAGCAATGCTCAACTCGCCAGATCCAGGTTGAGCATCAAAATCATACAATGCTCTTACCTAAAATAAAGTACAACACATAAACTTTCACTCAACATATTACATGCATACTTTGAATTACGGATTTAACTAATTGAAATGCCTTATTCAATTTTCTAAAATATTAAGCTTTACATATAAATAAAATCATTATTAAATGAATATTAATAATGTATTATCATTAATATTAAAATTATTTAAATAACCATCAATAAATAAAGCATAAAAAAATCAACAGGAATGGTCTTTTTCAAACTTTCTAGCATACTCTTAAATAAAACTGCTATTTCTCAATCCCTGCACAAAAATTATGGATCTTGGGTTAACTTGTGAATGTCTAGCATAGCATTAAGAACAATGATTATGGAATATAAATGTTTGGCCGGAATCTATAGAAAGTAATAATGATAAATTTTAATCAACAATAATTTTTAAACAATTAATATATACTTTTTTACAATAATATAAAAACTGGGTACTTTTTCGTTAGCCGGGTGCAAGTGAAAAATGGCTAAATTTCTCCAAATGGAATTCTGCCAAATTTCTTAAAGAGATTAAAAGCAAAGAAATCACCAGATAATGAAGAATTCAGCCAAATTTATTTGGTGATTCTTTGCTTGCACCAGGCTAATGGTAAAGTAACAAAATCTATACTATAATATATCATAATACTACTATATTAACACATTTTTGGTGATTAATCCTGGACATACAATTAATACATGTCCTCAAAAATCAAATATGTATTTGGGGTACTTGATGCCAACACAAGTATCCCAAACAATATTGTATAATGATGCCAAAACTTGATATAACATTTTACCTACAAATAAAAACATTGTATTATTGCATATTGATAGATAATCACTTATTGGCAGATTTGTTTAAAAATTGAATAAGAATCTACATTCTACACACTAAATCTTGTGAACCAAATTTCATTTATCTAGCTCTTTATTTACTTGCTTCTATTTGGAAAGTGGTGCAGATGAACTTTAAAAGATTTTGTTCAAAACTTGATAGAATTTGTTTAATGTGGTAAAATTCCAAAATTGTGTCCTTCAGACTCAAAAAAGATGTAAAATATGAATATTTGTCAAAATCTTTGGTTACAATTTTTAGATGATTATATTTTTATCTATATACAAGAACATAAAGAAGGATGGGCCTAAATCTATTGATCTAAATAGCAATGTCACAAAAAATTGACTTTCAAAAAATTATTTATAAAATTCCGCTGAATGATATTTACATATATATACAACAACATATTTTTTTCACTCTTGTACTAAACAACATCTTATTATTGTTAGTGTCAATGCCAAATCCTGTAAGTTATAATTGCAGCAATATAATAATATTCCTAAAAATCATGCACATAATAACATTTGCTGTTTTAATTGAGAATTCAAGATGACTTTGACATTAATTTACCAATCTTGGCTTTACATCATTGAATGAGAAAATAAGTCAATATTAATAAATATATTAGTTTCAGTATTATTTATAAAATTTCATGAATATTCTTTCAGGTGTTTTATTTAAACTGAGTGTAGTAATAAATTATATAGCCTTGTCCATACAATAAATCTAATCAGTCACATTGATCTTGACATATAACAAAACATAGTTTTTATGTCCATAGGAAAGTAACCTAAATTAATAACACTAAAGTAATCTCAAAATTGTATATGTATTTGCTTCTTTTTATAAAAGAATACAATAACAACATTCAGTAAAAATAAAATAACTTTATATATTAATAACAAATTACATTTAAGAAAAGGTACAGACAAGGTTTTTACGATACAAGGTCCATCAATCTAATATTCATTAATGAAGTCTGAATAATTAAAAAATGTCTTAATAGGATAGTATTGAAAATAACTTTTACTCATTATAAAATAAATAAATAAATAAATTTCACTGTAAGACACTTAGTTTGGATAATAGTGAGATAACTTTCAAAAGACTGAAAATTTTATGTCATATCCAGTTTGAATGATACAGATAAATTCCTTAATACAGATAAATTCCAATTTAGCTAGTTTAACATTTTATGTCATATTCAGACCTAGGAATATAAGCATTTATCTTTCTAGAAAGCTGGTTCTCATTTTTTATATTCAGATAACATTATTCACTTTCTATAGAATAAAAGATAATGATAAAAATTTCTAACAAGAATGTTATCATTTTCTCCTAACTCTTTCAGTCGTTAATAATTCCATGTTCAGTAAGAATGAGAGAGGATGTCAGTCATTAATGACCCACATTTCAGAAAATGAAATTATTGACTAAGAAACTTAGTATAAAGGTACTTGAAATAACAAAAACTTTTTAATATTTTCTACATTTCATTTAAATTAAAACTAAACACTCCATTTTCATCCTTAGATTGATCTAGAATAAATATATGACAGTATAATCTTAGATATTATATTATTAGTATAGTTCCTCTAACCTGAATGTAACATTCAGTTCAAGCTTTAATTACTCTATGTCAGGTTTTCTAAGTCTTTTTTAAAATTCTGTGGTTTATCCAATAAAATTTTTTAGAATTTGTTAATTCTTTCACCCCATTATACAATGACAGTAAATTGTTCAAAGTTGAGAATTTCTAAAGCAATATTTCTTTCAAAATTATGAAAAAAAAGGCTAAGTACTTATGTTTGACAATAAAATAACTAACATAAATATCAAAAAATGTTTTCTTTGAACTAGGCCCCTTGTTTCCATGCACTTTCCAAACAACTATTCGTATTTCCATGCGCATTCATGAAAACAAACAATTATTACATTCAAATGAAGGCTCAGAACGCTATAAAATTCAAAGAATAACTTGCACCAGATCCTTCATGGATTTATATTTTCAATAACCATATAAATCTGATCAAATTTTAATTAGAACACATTTTGCATTACAAAACGCACTTCACTTATTTAAATCGCCAGTTTAAGAAATAAAAACAAACCCTTTAATTCAAAAGGAACAGGGGGAAAAAAAGGAAAACTTTTATCGCCTATATTTTGTAATATTGTACATTACTGGAGTATATAAAAACTTCCTTTATCAATTACACGCACCATAACTACGAAACTTTTTGTTAATAAGGTAATTCACAGTTTTATGAGATAAGTGACAAAAATATTTATCATTAAGTTATATAATAATAAAACAGGATTTTTATCTGTTTTAAGTGAGAAAAGAAAAACATATTGTTAATAGAAAAAAAAATCTTAAAAATTTAATAAAAGAATTTGAAATATGCAACCAACCTGGAATGACACCGCCATGTTTACATTACATATTATGTCACCTGATAATAAAATTAATGCCAGATTGATCAAATCGACATTGATTAATTTATTTATTCAAACTAAATAAAAAAAATTCAATTTTTATTTTGAAATACATATTTTAGGTTTTATTAGATACTTACAAAAGAATAAAATGAAAATCTAATATTTTTACTATTATTAAAATGATTTGTAACGCATTTTTTTTAGAAAACTGAAACTATATAGTTTGATTCTTTTGGCAATGATTCCAATTTTATCATTCCCGCCAGTTTCCAAGCGCTTGCTGTGGGAATATTTTTGAAGGATTTTTAGTTTTTAAGTTATACTATTGGTTTTATCTTCTTTGCTAACAGCAAAATTTCCTTTGACCTGCTGTAGTGAACAGATATTTTTTATATTTTATCTCTAGAATACCTTTAAAAAGGCGAATGGCTAAAGTTCACGTTTGCAACGTTGTAGTGCTTGATAATCCATCACCTTTTTTCAATCCTTTTCAATTTGAAGTAACTTTCGAATGCATAGAAGACTTAAAAGAAGGTATTTATATAATATTCATACTATACACTTAATGATGCGTTATTTTCTTAACTCTTGTTTATATTTACATAGTTAAGAACTATTTGGTGAATTTTTGGTGTATATTTTAAGTATTTTAAATATATTTTTCGCCCCCAAAAGTCATTTCTCTTACTATAGAAATGTCCATTTACAACTATTGCATTAGATCGTTGAATAACTTCATGAAACTCTTTGACATTTGATGAATCATTTTAAGAATTCATTTATTTTTAAATCAATTGTTATTTTACACATGCGCTTATGGATATAATTATGGCTATTTGTTCGATAAACCGCTTTGATTGTATCTTCTTCCTATTGTTTGATTCAAATATTTAAGTTGAATATCTTATTTCTTGACATTTGTATTGCATCTTTCTTAAATGAAGTATTTCTTAAAACATTTTATTAGTGGGTGTTTCTATTAAATAACTTATATATATTTTTTCATTCATACATTATATATGTGGCTATTAAAAAGAATATTTTTTTTATATGAAATATTTTTACTTTGGCTTTATATTGCTCTTGAATAGTTCTTACGAATACTGTTAATTTGACTCAGTTTTTTTGCTTTTAAATATATCCATGAATTTTACATCTGGTTTCAATTATAAGCAATTCACTATAATTCCATTTAATTTTATATAAAATGTTGCAAAATATTTTTGCTATAATATTATTTATTACTTATATCTATAAACTTAATTGTTTGGCCTATTGACTATCAATATATATATGATTTAGGATTTTTAAATTGTCTTGGTTCAGATTTTGTTTTCTCATACATGTTTCTGTACATTATTGATGTATTTTACATTTGTGATAATGATGTAATTTCTGAAATTCCATCATGTTTGTTATCAGAAATGTTTAATTATATTATTTATAAATAACTTGTTAATTTCTGAAATTTCTTATTATTTGGTTTCATAGAATAAGTGATTGAAATTGCCTATATTTAATGTTATTTGCAATCAAAATAAGTGATCTTTTAGTTTTTTTATTCAGTTATTTAACCATACTAGAAATATTTGTTTGAATAAATTGCATCTTGATTAGCATTTATCCTATTTCTTTGTTCTATGAACAGTTTTATTGTATAGTTTACAAGCATATTCAATTTCTCAATTATTACATTCTGTTTCAATTTTTTTTTCTATAAAAATAAATCATAGATTTTTATAATCAAAAGTTCTAGATTAAGAAATAAGCTTCAGTAATTTTTTATTCTCTATATTCTTTTCATATGATTTACTGCTAGGAATCATTTTGACATTCTTGGCTGATTTAAAAGTCAGTAATTTTAGTGACTTTTGAATATGTCAGATATTCTTTTCTTATTTGTTTATATTTAATGTATTATTCCTCTTCTAAAAATGTATTAAAGATTTTTTTTATTTTTGGATAGTTGCAAATCAATCAATTCATTAGTAAATCTTCACTTATTTTTAATCATCATGATTTGTGTAGTCTACTCTTTTATTGGCAATGACTTGATATTAGGTCTTGGAAACTGAGGTGTGAAATTAAGCAGATTTTTAGAGACTTAAGAAATTCTAAATTTCAGTTATTAATGAAAAAAGAATCATTTTTAAATATCAGGATTATATTCAGAATATTTGATTTGACTATATTACTTTAATGTGCAAGTTCTTTCTTTATCCTGTAAGTTTTCGGATTACAGAATTAACAAGTCTATATCATGATTTTTTATTGTATAGTTATCTAAAGGCTTGTTAATTAAAATATTCCAAATGTATAAAAAAAAAGAAAGAGGGGAGCCGATTTTTGAGTTTAATGAGGGATATATTCATTTATCTATTAATTTTATTCTTTGAGATATAATCATAATTATGTGCAAAATTGGTTTTCTATTGTCTGTTGTGTTATTATATATAGGTAATTATATTGAGAATGTGGGGCTTGAATGAAATCCTATATTTAACTGAAGCTATGTGTATGCATCAAATAATGAATTACATTAATTTTAGCATATTTGTTTAATTTTTCTATAATTATTTATATATACAATGAGTATTTAATGTTTAATGATAAGTATTTCTTAAGAAAGAACTTTTCGTATATACAGCCTTGCTTTCCTTCTTTTTTGTTTTTTGAGTAATAGGTATTGTAATTGATGTAATGGTTTGAAATCCCCTTTTCTCATTTCTATTGAAACTAAGTATGTTTGCTTCTCAAGTTAAATATGAAGTAAAAATTTTGTTTTAAAAAGCTTATTATTTATGTATTTTTAACTTCATTTCCTATTAATTTATTTTAATGTTTATATTTACCATTTAGTTTTATGCTCTTTCCTCCATACATAAAATCTTTTATTTGTTAACTGCCTTTTCTAGAATGGTTTAGTTACATACTTAAAATATTCTAGGAAGTAACTGTCAAACAGTAAATGCTTTTATGAAAGAGTCATTGACCCAAGACAAGTTTTCTTGGGAAAATGCCAAGTACTTTCATCTGTCTTAATTGTGTTTGACATAGCTACTTGTAATTTTAGAATACCATCATTAGTTTTCAAGAAGGAAGAGACAGTCATGTTTAAATTTTATCATCACAAAGTGTCTGAAATGCATTAATATACAAAGTACAGGAACACATATTGGTGCTTATAAATTGTTGCTGCTGCATTTGGTTGTTATATACTAATATGTTTATGAATATAAAGAATTTGTTTCACTTTTATCAGGAAGATGTATTTATTTAAATTCATATGTTACTACATGTCTAAAAAAATTACATTTTTCAGATCTGGAATGGAAAATAATTTATGTTGGCTCTGCAGAAAGTGAAGATCATGATCAAGTATTAGACAGTGTCTTTGTGGGACCTGTACCTGAAGGGCGACATATGTTTGTATTCCAGGTAATTTTGGTTCAAAAAGAGAAAGATCTTGAACTCTTCTTTTTATGGCATTTTACCTTTAACCTCAATTTTTTATTATAATATAGTATAATAAACATAAAAGCAATTATAATAATTAAAAAAAACTTTTTAAATAAATATTTGAAATCACATACATAAAACTCATTTTTAAAAAATTATTTGAATTTTTATATAACAAGCAGTATTTCTTCCTGGCTTTTTAATGTCATCTATTTTTCTGTAAGAATTTCATTTTGTTATCTACAAAATAGTCTTAGGGATTTGTTTTAAAGTAATTTTAATATTTAATTTTTAATCCTGATTCCTCTATGTATAATTAATAGATATTTATAAAAACTATTTAATAAAACCTTTTTTTTATTTAGTTCTTGTATATAATATTTCTTAATTTTTGTTATTTCTGCTAAGTTTAAGTAAGATTTTTTTTTTTGCATAATAATTCCTATGAATTTTATTTTTAAACAATAAAATTAATAAGACAATTAACCTTAAAATTTTTTTTAAAATAATTTTTCTGAAATAAATTTTTAGCAAGGATAATGCTGTATTCTATATATTATATGCAATATCACTTTAATAAAGTAGCTGTCTATTTTTTTCCTTCTAAAGGCTGATCCACCCGATCCCACAAAAATCCCAGTTCAGGATGCTGTAGGTGTTACTGTAGTGCTCTTAACTTGCTCATACAGATCTAAAGAGTTTATCAGAGTTGGGTATTATGTGAACAATGAATATGCTGATCCAGAAATGAGAGAGAATCCACCAGCAATACCCCAGTTTGATAAGGTTTGTATTTATGTTTTCCTCCTTTACTGCATACCTGGTGATATATCTGCCATTTGATATTGAAAGTGTGATAGGTTTCCTACTATTTCTTTTCCCCTCCCCCCCAGTTTTATGCTAACTTTAATAACAAAAATGTATATATTTAGTTAAAGGTGTTTTTTTTTTGTTGTTGTTCATTATTGTTTAATTCAAATTTTGATGTTTCCATTTCATTAATTTGAAATTTTGGTGCATTGCTACACATATCATCAGTATATGTCAATTTTGTGATAAAATGTGTTACTGAAACAGATTATTCCTGTAATTTAAATTGTATTGGATACAAAATGGGTGTCTTTACATTTTTGAAAGGTTCTTGAAATTTATTGAAAATTACCTGCTACTAAAATTGTAAAAGTATTTATTTTAGAGGTACTATTAGAAAGGATATATAAGAATTTCTATATTCTAAAATTAAATAGTTTCTAATTGCTCGAACTCAAGTTTCACTTTACCCTTTGAATCATGCAGCTCCCCACTGAATCTTTAACATGTTCTAAAGTGAATGTGCTTAAGCAAACTAAATTGAAACACTTCATCCTTTCTGGAATTAGATATAAATCTTCAATAGAGCAGCTTAAAAGGCTTGACTGATGAGTTATTACCATTTGATCATAAGTAATAAAGCTAATTTCTGTGTTTATAGATTCTACTGCTGATGTGAGACAATGCAGCACCCTTTTCAAATAATAAACTTTTTTTTTCCCATAGACTGTTTTATTTGATAAATTTATCTTGTGGTTCATCTTCACTTATGGGACAGAGCAGTTACATGCATGAAAAACACAAATCTAAATATATATCTTTAAAAATGCTAACCTAAATTAAAGTTATCACATTTTCATATGTAGGTAGTGACTTTGAACCTCTGACAGGTGATAAATCATATATGCATTAGCTTCATCACAAAATGTTATTACCTTTTTAGGAATGTTCTTAACTGGAAATATAAAGTTCTATTTTAATATCTTTTAGATAATTTCTGTGATTTTAAAATAAGATATAGTTTTTGTCTATGAAATCTTGTACATTAACTAGAAGTATGCAATAATTGTTTTTGCTCTTATTCTTCCAGTTACAAAGAAATATTTTGGCAACATCTCCAAGAGTGACAAGATTTAAAATTGATTGGGATGATAATCCTGGTGTTGATAGCTTGCAAGCTCCTTCTACATCAGAAAAACAAAGAGAAAATAATGATGATAGTAATGGACCTTTAAAGCAGTTGTTTCAAGAAAGTAATCATAGTATGGAAATGGAAGTTATGTGAATTTGCTTGTGTGTGTGAATTGTTTATATTTATAATTCGTATTTTTTGGTTTCAAATAATCATAGATGGCTTAGATATGAATTTGTATTTTACACTTCTAATGTATATATTTAATAAACACTTACCTTGTAAGATTGGTCTTTCTTTTAAAGAAATATTTTATTGCTGCAATTAAATTAAAAAGAATTTCAAATTAATACGTTATTGGTACTAATTTTTGTGCAATAGCTTGTTGTTTTTAATAGCTGTATAATTGGAATTTTTTGTTAATTTGGAACATTTTTTTAAAAAAAATCAAGTCAAAAATTATGTAAAGCATTTATTTCAATCAGAAATTTACATATGTGTACTCTAATGAGTGAAATATAATCTAGTTTAGTGTTTTTTTATTAGTACAGTTGTTAAGACTGACTGTACACTTTGCATTAAAATAGCATGTTGTACATTATTACTCGGCATAGAAGAATATTTCTCCATGACAAATTAGTTTTTAATAACATAGTTAATCCCTTTGTAATGGGCAGAAATAAAAAGATGTATACACACAGGATGTGACTAGGGAAACACCAGCTGGGTAGCCGGAGCATTTTCTATTGCTAAGCCTAATACAGATTGTATTTTGTAAAATATTCATAATTATTTATAAAAGGCATCCTTTAAAAATATAAATGAAACAATTTTTAAATATATGATAATTTGGGATATTTCATAATTAATTTTCAATCATAATTAAAGGATTAATTAAAATGTAATACATTAAAAAAAGTATAATTTGATTGATGATATTTAAACTGAAACAAGAATATTTGAAAAAATATATAAGACATAAAAAAAATTATTTCCAATTTAAATTTTCAAATACTTTGTAGAAATTATGATAATTAATTTTCCAAAACCATACGAAATCAGTAGACTGATTTTCATTGGTCGTCTCTTTTTTTTCCACCTTTCCCCAAGCTATCTATGTTCTTTCTCAATCATCTATTTTACCATAAATAATTAATATTTTGTTACTGTCAGCAGGAAAAGTCCATAAATTGAGCATTCATACATTTACTTTCTACGTTTGAAAGAAAACTAGTCTTAAAGCCATAGGTGCATAAGTAGAAGAACTGATAGGAATAAAACCCTTGCTTGATATCCGAAGTTTAAGGTATAGGAATAACTTTTAGATAAAAATAACAATCCAACCACCACCACTTTTGTCCCCCTCTTATTGAACATTCCTATTCAAATGTTTTTAAGTGATAATATTTTTATCAATTTTAAACAATATCAGAATAGTGTTCATGTTTGAGGAACTACTGATTTATACAAGGTTTCCATATTTAAATAGTGAATTTTTCAAATCATACAATCCTGATTAATTCATTAAAAATCATGTCAATCACCAATGACTGATACTGAACTTTCATTCTGTCTGTCACTGCTGAAAAAAAAGTGACAATAAATTACAGTGCATCGTAATCTAATAAATCAATGTGCTCAGTACATTTTCGTTTTTGGTAGATATTTATTTAAACTTTTGTCATCGTTATATTTCCAATTGTTAGTAGAGTCTTTACACTTATATATTATAGTTTTGCACTGACCTTTTGAAACCCATTTTGATTTAATCATCCTTCTAGAAATCAGATTGAAATCATGTTTTGAAACCATAAAATATAGTCCACATTTGCATGTTTTTTAATCAAATGTACTGTGATGACTTCAGAGAAGTGACGGTTAGAAAACTAATGAACTAAGTTTCCCACAAGAAAAGAAACATTGATAGTTGAGGAATTTATTGATAGTAAAAGAATGTATACTTCTGGTTGTGCGTGTCGAATTACAGTTTTCGAGCTATGTAAAATGTGTCCATACGGCATCTACAAAGGCCCAGGTATCCGTAAACTGAACTATGGAGTGAAGTGCTATTTGGATAAAACACAGTAGTAGTAAAAGGATAGTGGTTTGGAAAACCATCAGAGAAAAGAAAAGTGTCTCCTTTCCAATAAATAAAAGAGGGTCCGGATACAAATGACCCTTTCATCTAGTGGTCGCATCAAGGAGGTGGTCTTCAACCACATGTGGCTAACTAATTGATGCTTTCCCTTCTGATTTGATTGGGAAGATATGTCAGGTTAGATGGTCAAATAAAAATTGTTGAATATGCTGGTTTGTGGTTGGATATCGACTTAAGAAACCGAAGTATATATATATATATTTCAGAAAATAAATCTTTCCCCCTAATTTTGAGAAATAATTTTGCCATTATATAAAATAAAAATATTTTAATAAATTTACATTTTTTAAAAAAGTTCAAAAGATCGGACACGTTTAATTTATCACATCTAGAACCTCATCAAAAATTATATATATATATATATATATATATATATATATAAGCAAGTTTTAAGCAATGTTATACATAACAATTGAAAAACGATTTCCAATTCCCAGACAGAAGTGCTGTGTTTTGAAATTATAAGGTAATTAAAATTTTTCTTAGAAATAGAAAAAAGAATGATCTATTCTCACAAAGCGAAAATACGACGCGATAAGCAACAGTGACACTTTTTCAAGGCGGCTGGAATTAATTTTTCTCTATTGTCCAGAAGAGGAAAACAATATCTTTACCAAATTTGTGACACTTAAAAGTAGTAAATGTGGCAAATATTAAACAATGTAGGAAATGGAGAAATTTAATTTTAAAAGAATCCCCTTTCAGAGCAATGGATAAATATTGTATATTACTTCATTCTTTCTTTAAAATTATATTTAAAACAATCATTTTAGAAAAAAAATAAGGCTATATCTTTTTTTAAATATTTTTTTAGGAATACAAAAAGCCGGTAAAATTAATATAAAATTAGATATGCTTAGAATAATCCATTCATCTAATGATTATTTCTAATTCTATACAAGAAAGGAATGATTTCCTTTACAACGATCTTTGAAATCACACCCATAAAACTATGCATTTTGTATAAGAAATATTTACACGAAAGCCTTTTTTTTTTTTTTTTTCCAAAATATGTTTAACAAAAATGAATATAAGATCTCTTTGTCGTATAATGCGTAAAAATTACCTATTAAAAAAATTATTGTAAAATTAATCATCCCCAAGTTAATGCACCATGAAACCTCGTGATAAACACTAGACAATGTTTCGTTGTCAAAAACAGCAACAAAATTGAGATAGAATTATCAAAAACTGCAATTTGAAATTTAAGTAAATTAGTCGTAATATTGTGTTGATATTTCTGTAATGTAAATTTTACCTTGAGCCACTGAAAAATTTATTGAATAATAATAATAATAAAAAATATATTCAAAAAATTAATACACGATAGTCTTATTTTTAAGGAATGTGCCAAAAAGACAATAAGGAGTCCGTCGATTTCAATTTTATGTACGATAGTAATGTAAAATCTTAAAGTTGGCTATAGGCAAATGTGTTGTAAGTGAAATAGGAATTAAGAAAAGAGTGGATTCCTTTCAACCTAAAATCGCAAATTGTTACAACTCCCCGTATAGACAATATGTTATCTCAAAACGGCCTCAGCCGAAACTTCTGAAAGAAACGAAGGGTATCGGGTGATCCGCGACACTCCAGGGGGAGGAAAGGAAATCCTAGAAACACAAAATATTCTCCCCTTGTGTCCTCAGAGTTCCGTCTCCTTAACGGGAATAAAGATAAAGGGAGAAATCTTTGAATGGAAAAGTGATAGGACTGGTTAACCTTAAGGCCCTATCACACGGCGAAATTCCGTCGGCAAACGACGACGAAAGTGACGTCACTTGAGGATTTGCTGTCTTGTAAACCTAAAAACTTAGGTTTACGTTATGGTGCATTTATCGCTCTCTATTCGTTTCTCCTACTTAGTGAATATCGGCAGTTTTCTTATTTCCTGATTCGTGGGATGCTAGTCAAGATGTTGCTTTAATTTGCAATTAAATCCAGGATAATTTTTTAAGTGATCCCATTTGGCTTCAATGAATGCAAAAGCATTACAATAATATACATTACAATAATAGCTGTAATTTTTTTAAAAAAATTCAAACTATATTGAAATTTGTCCATTGCTTTGATAAATTGCACTTCTATTGACACATTATCGAATTAATTGGAATTGAATAACTTCTGCTTCAAATTTAATTTTTTAAATACTTAATACAATGAATATAATAAGGATTGTAAAATGAGACAAGTTGTACATTTATCGAATTTGAAAATACTTTTCTAGCAATTTTTTCCTTCTAATGTCTTTTTCATTTCTAATAGTATCAATCTTTTTGTTATTTATTGTAAATATTTATCGTACCATTCAACTAATTGTAATGTTTTTATCAAAATTAATAACAATGAATTCTGTAAAATAATAAAACTTTTTAATTATTCTTAGTAACAGTTTTGTAATTATTTTTGTAGTAATAATGATAAGTTAGTAGTAGTTTTTATAGTAATAATGACAATTATTACTAATTTATCAAAATTTATCAAAATTAGTGACAATAAATTCTGTAAAATAATGAAACTTTTTAATTTTTCTTTTGTAACAGTTTTGTAATTATTTTTGTAGTAATAATTACAAGCAAAAAAAAAAAAAAATGCTGCTTTTGTGTTTGTATTTTATAAATTCCTATAAATGTACTTATCAATATTAAATTTAAAACAAAAATATATTGAAAAGAAAAATGATTTGTGGGTGTGCATTCAATTAAGCTTAAAAGGTGCATACCATTAAAAATTGTGCTGAAATTTTAAAATCAATTTTAAGTACCTTAAAAGTGTTTATTTTTCTGGAAAAGTGCAAATAAAACAAAAATTGATAAATAAAACAGAAGAGGAGTGCCAATACATTTAAAATTAAATTAAATAACTTTTGAAATCTAATGATTTTTGTCTATTTGAAAACTGATATTTGTTGGATCCATCTCGACAAATTTTAGGTTTTGTGTATATAAAAATAAAAACTACTATTTCTAGATGTGAAGTACAAATAATTAAAGTTAGGATTTTGAAATATGGCAAGAAATTGATTCTGAGACATAAAAAATTCACTAAGAACATATTTTTTTGAATTTTATTTGAAAATAAATGCAGGATTTAAATGCATTACCACCATATCATTGAATAAGAAGTATTTTTTACTCTTTTAAATTTGATTGAATGTTTTTCCCCTCCTTTTTATTTTTAAAAAATAATTTTTGAGAATGTATATTGGACTCGATTTGTATTTATCATTCCTTTAAATAATTTTTATTTTTCCACATCAGTTCAAAATTATAAAACAATTCATCGAATAGGATTCTTCATTTGATAAATATTTGTAAATTCTAAGGCATTACACTATTTAGTCTCAATCATTTCTAAAATTACTCTTAAAAAATGAGTCAAATGTTTTTTTTTTTCATTTTATTTGCAACTTCAGAGCTTTTTTTTCAAAAAATCTTTGTGGATTTATTACCAGTATTTGTGAAAAATAGGAATCATTAAATAATAATAATAATAAATAATTTTCCAAAATATGTTATTGCATTTTCCTTCTTTTTTTGAATCTGAAGTATTGAAACTTCATTTAGTTTTACATAGATATTAAAAAATAGGTTTTTCTTAAAATTTCAAATTGCCAAACATTTTTTTTAAGCCCTCCACATTACATCAGGAATGAGAAGCAATAAAATACTTGTTTTTTAGTCTGACTATTTCCAAATCTGTGGCCATTCTATGCAAATTTCTGAATGCAAATGTATAATCAGAAATATCATTCTAAATTAACTGTTAATTTGTTAAATTTAAAAGAAAAAAATGTGAAAAAAAAGCCTAAATTTTATTGTCTATCATACAAAAGGTGATTTAGTGTTTTGCTAATGATACAAGTATGATTATTTTTCTATTTTTGTCAAAACCAAATATGTTTTATATTTCTGCAACATTGCAGGAACATCTAAGTATTAAAATTTAAAATCAGTATTATCTAACATAACTATTTCACTCTAACATTGGAGTTAAATTTTTTAAATTATATAGAAGCTGTTTACAAACTATTTAAGGAATTACTATAATCAAAAGATTATACTATTATTTGAATAAATAAAGGCTGAATATGGTCAAATATATTTCACAAAAAGAAAACAATTCACATCAGCATTAATATTTATTTATTTACTTAAAAATATCCTGTTGGATCTCTGAAAATTCCATCACAAGTTCGAAGATCCTTCTAGAGAACTATTCCCCATACGGTAGTATAAGTTTTTTTAAAAGTGGGGCAGTAAGTTGCCCCACAGAATGGGAAAAAGATACCGAATTTTCACTTCGCTTTTTTCCATCTGTCGAAACTATTTTTTGTATTTAGTAATATGTAAGATTAAATGCATGCATTTTCAGTCGTATAGTAGCGCCAACCGATGCCCTTCTTGGCATACTACGTCACAGAAAAGTTTCACATGATTGGTTGAATTTCGTATTTCGGTCACTATCGTGGACATTTTCAAGCCGGTTAAAAAAAGTTGGGGATGGCGGAAATCTTGCTTGACCGGTTGCCTGCAGGCACAAATCGACAACAGTCGACGAAAGTGCTGACGGTATTTTGCCGTGTGATAGGGCCTTTAGAATAATCGTAACACTGAATTGCATATCACTAAAATCTATCGGAACAGTGAAATCTCACTTTCCTATAATTTCACTGTAAAGTGATTAGTCACCCCTTCCCTCAATTGTAGCGACCTTGACTTTCCAATATTCACATTTGACAATCCGCTATCCTATGAAGATCCTTGTATTGCATGTGACGTGAGTCGCAGCCGTCTCCGGAAGGCCACACATGAGTCATTAAGGGCCATTAAAGTTTATTTACTTCTTTGGCGCCATCTATTGGTAGAATTTAGAGATAAAGCGAAAATTTTAAAAACATGTATTTTTATTTCAATTTTTTCAGAAAATTCTTTACTCCAATAAATAAATAAAATAAATAGTATTGAAAAAGAAATTAAAAAATAATCTGAAATTGATAAATTGATTTGACCACGTGTTACTTACATTAGTAAATTAAGTATTAATTATAATTACTAATTTTTGAATTTAATAATAATTAATAATTTTCAATTAATAATATGATTGAAATAACTGATATTTGGAACAAATATTTAAAAATAGCGATAGGAAAATTATTTGTTACTAAAAAAAGGTGGATTATACATTTCTAGAAAGAACTCTGGAGGACGGGACGATCTGAGAATGTTCCATGCTGTTATTGAATTATTTTCGAAATCTTGTGCATTGGCAACACCTGAGAACGCACATCTGTTTGAAAATATAAACACATTTTGGTCAACACGTGTATTTGAATTGAAGCAATTGTGGGACTTTAATAATGAGTGTTTTGTCGTTTTACGGTAGTAATTACTTTCGTCAGAGGCTGATTTTATCCACTATTAGTGGAAAACCGATTCAAATAAAAAATATTCGAGATACTTCGGATGAACCCGGTATAAATGGTAATTTATTTTTTATTCCTTTTTCAGATGCTTCAATTTATGTTAAACATTTCGTAGAATAATTAAGTATATATATATATAATGTATTTAATGTCTGTTAACGATTTTTTATTTAAATCTAGATTATGAGCACAGTTTTTTGAAGTTGCTAGACATAATTACCGATGGTTCGGTGATTGTTGTAAATGAAACAGGTACGTTTTATATCTTAATTTTCCTATTATATAAACTTATTTTGCTGCTGTTTATGGTATTTTTTTGAAATTTTTAAAATAATATTTGGTAAAAAAATCAGTTAATTTTCGCCAAGGCAGAATAAATTATATATATAGAAAAATGCTTAAAAAAATTATTATGTTTTTCAGGTTTTAAAATTTCTGAAAATATACTCAGAGTATTTTCTTTGATGTTGATTAGAAATACATAATGTGTATCATTTTATTGAATATTCTAGTCTTGTAATTTAAAATTAAAATGAGGTGTGCTGTTATTACTTATCAATGAATAGATTATGTTGAATTCTGCTTTAAAGAAACATCGAAAAACTGCTTAAAAATATCTAAAATTATTTATGCCATATATATATAATTAGATATCTTTGATTTAATCTTCAATGTCAAATTGCGATTGTTCTTGCGTTCATTTTGATGCATTATGTTTATTTTGTATTCATTTTTTTTTTTTGCCTGACACTTGGTCTGATGATTTTTTTTAGAAACAATATTTTTTTTAAGGATATAATGTATATAATAAAAATAGTTCACAATTTTCTGTTAGTTGGATGGTAAACAAATGTGTATCAAATTTATGTGATGCAGTTTTTCAAATATAATACTTTTAATATACCATTGCTTTGGTTATTCTAGCTATGTCTCAATATAAAGTTTAGACTTGATTGTGACTGACTTTATATTTAAGTGCTGGAATTGACTATTAGTTCGGGGTTAAAGCCTTTCTTTTTAAAGATGAAAATTTATAAATACTGATTACTTATTTTCTTATAATGCTTTGTAAATTTATATAGTTATGCTTATTCTTAAAGAATATAACTAAGGAATATATTTGTTCTATTTTTGTTTGTGTGTTGGAGTCATGAAAAATGTCATCAAAAGTTTTTTTTAATATCTTTTTTTTTTTTTAATTTGCAAAACTATTTGAAGATTTACATGATGTTAATATCTTTTGTATTTAGAAATACTGCTAAATTTTTAAAATGATATTTTTATTATAATATTAACTCCTTTTAAAACTTGCAATTTCACCAGGCTTAATCATCACCGAAATATTTAAGTAAATAGTTTATGTGACATGATCTTAATGTTTTCTTAAATGTCATGTAAAAAAATATATAAACTTTGTTACATCTTACCTTTTAAGTATGTAATCTAATTCAAAACCTACAATAATGTAAAATCTTTCCTTTTCTTCATTTTAGTTGCATTTAAAATATAAATTAAAATTTTTTTACAGATTAAGAATTATTTATCAGAATAAAATTTATCACATTTTTTTTTTTTAACCAGAAATTTGTTTTGCCAATAATTTTTTTGTGTTAAGATCAGGATAGCAGTTTGATTATTAAATAAAAATGAATATATGTATATAATATATATTTGCAACTTTATTATGTTTTTTATCAATAACTTTAGTTTTCTTTATAAATTTTTTTTAAAAAATAAATAATATAAAAATATTTATAAAAGACTAGAGCTATGAAAAGATTAATGAATTTTAAAAGGTGTTTTAATGCAGTACTATTTTCAAAAGCTATTGTGGGAAAATAGTGAAATTTTGCTTTATTTTTAATTAAAATTTTTCAAAAAATGAAACGAACAAATCTAATTAGGGTGCATATCTCGCCTCCCAAAATATGTTTGCCAAATTTGTAGCTCTAGGCCTAATGACCTAGTATCCTGAGTACAACACAGTCACACACATTTATCTGTATTATGAGGAAAGATTATATATTAGCCCTTTAGATCTCTGGTAACCTTTTAGTTCTCTTGGATAATTGGCTATATTTACTTTTAAGTAAATTCTGTAATCAGAAAATATTTTTAGTCATTGAAGTGTTGCACACAGAAATACCAAGTTATTTTAATAGCCATATATCTATTCTATTAATTTTGTTATGAAACATCGTAATTGTTAAGTTTTATAATATTACTATGCTATCACAAACATAACTTTCAGAATAAGATTAAATCAAGCCATTAATTCATATAAAAAATTTCAGAATAATTAATCATCTATTTTTCATAATTAATTACTTACAAAAACAATTGTTAAATCTCATGAATGATCTCTGCATTATGAAATGTTCATTATATTTGTATATTCTTGTTTTGGCGATTTATAGAAAAGCGTATTTTGTAGTATTCTTATAAAAAAAAAAGACTGAAATTCATTTTAATTGAATATATTTATTTTAAAATTTATTTTTCTGTTATCTAGGCACTGTTGTAAAATATAAACCTGGTTTATTGCTTGGAGGTAAACAGCAGCACGATTGTTGCATTGGAAGAGCTATTGGTTATTATTTAGAGGCTTTGTTGTGTCTTGCTCCTTTCTGCAAGAAGCCTCTTCATATTACTTTGAAAGGAGTGACAAATGACAGCATTGATCCTTCTGTAAGTATTTTCTTTGTTTCTTAATTTGAAATATTGATGGAAAAAAGTTATTCATATTATCTTTATGAATAGATTGGTACAAGAAATGTCACATTAAGACTTTTTTGTTTTAATCTTTTTAATTTATGAGTTTAAATTGATCAGTAATGAATCATTTAATCACTTCTGGTTTAACAACTAAACAATCTATAAAGCTCATTTTTTTAAAAATAAGTTTTTCTTTAAAACTTTCCCCCGATTATTTGAACTAATGAATAACTTGAAAATAATTCCTAACATAATTAAGTTATTTGGTGTTGAATTATTGTTATATTGACAGAAAGACACTCAATAAAAACTCATAAATTATAAAACTAAACTCTTATTTATGCATTTTTATTCCACTTAAGAAATCACTTTCGATGAGGGGAAATTAAATTGCTGATTATTAATTGCTGATTTTGAGCAATCCTATGTCTCCACTCTTTATTGGTTACTTATGATACAAAAAAAAAAGTATAGATTTTTTTCTCTGCTTGGATTATGCAGCCATTTTTTTTTGTTCTTGCTTCTGAGTATAATAAAGTAAAAATTCTAAAACTTTATATTTTATTATTTAATTTTGAAAGGAAGTAATTTCTGTTGTATCATAGCATGATTTTTTTTAAAATTCCTAAATTAAAAACTAAGGTTGTAATTTAATAGTATATAAAAATAATTTCAATCCATTAATTTTTTTTATAGTGAAATGTTATAAATTAAGATAATTTTTCTCAGAGTTTTGTTTACAGATTCTGATGAAATTGGGTGGTAGAGAGAAAAGAAATTTTTGGCAACTGTATTGCCTGCATAATTCCTTTTGGCTATGAAGCTTTCAATCCTAATAACTTTCTTAAAAAAATCTTAATTTTTGATATTTATAATTTTTTTTATTTTTAATTTATTGAGAATATATAAATATGCTCTATAAATATAATTTTGCTCCTCTAAAATTAACATAGTAAATTTTGTGGTAATATTAATCAAATGTAACCTGCTTTGATTTGTTATATTTGAAGAAATTTTATTTCTGTGGACAGAAAGTATTGAAATAAATGCTAATTAATTTGAATAAGAATATTAAGAAAAGTATATGTTTTTAAAAAACTGATCAAGAAATCAAAGAAGGAAATAAGTTGGAAGAAAAAATTTCTCAGTACACTCTAAGAATTTTACATTCTCGACATAACGATCTCAACTCTGCTGAATTTCTAAAATTTCATTTTTTAAGGATCAATATGAATATGATAATTAATACTGTAGCCTCATTGTCATAGCAATTTTCTGTGAATAACTGAAACTTTTGGTTTCTCCCTTTTCTCATCAAAGTTTGCTTTTATTTAAAATATTGGTGTGAAAACTACCTATTTATAGAAATATGTTTGCTAATTATAAAAAAATAAATTTACATTTTATTAATTAATAAAATATAAAATTGTTGATAAGTTTTAAAAACTTTTTGTGATCTGTAATAATTTTAATTGGAAAGCGAGTTATTAAAAAATAATTATAAAAGGAAATAGCATGCGGTGTGAATTTTCTTTTAATTGAAATTTCTTTATTTAAGTTGTGCTTGCTTTGACATGAGACACAATAAGCCATTATATTATTTTACCATTAAATTTTAGGTGGGAAAGATCTAATAAATTTCTATACTGAATATTGAATTTTCATTTATTTTATTAATAGCCTGATTCAACCATGCAAATTCTGTACTGGCTTGTGAATTACTATTTCAAAAAAAAAAAAAAGATTTTTAACAGAAGGAGTCTAAAATTTAAAGTGAATTTAACGTAATAGGAATTAAAGTCTAGTATTTAAAGTGAAGACATCTATGGTGATAAATTGATTTACATCCTGTACACCTTATTAAAAAGAGAAACTGGGCCACCAGTGTTGAACTTCTATAACTTGTTTGACCAAGTTATCACTGAAGGCTTTAAGTAGATAAATCATGTTTCTGAACTTGCATTTTGCTCTCTAACTCTGAGACTATTTTATTTATGTTTTTGTTAAAAAAAAATATCTTAAATATATGATTTAACTCACCCAGCATTAAGCATCCTCAGTATTAAGCATCCAAAATGCCAGTTTAGCTATTTATATTTATAATAGTGGCTGTTAAATTATTTTCAGTTTGTGACTGAAATTTCCTTTTCCTTTGTATTTATTTATTTTAAATTTAAGGTTGATGCCATCATGCATTCCTCTCTTCCAATATTAAAAAGATTTATTTTGAATGATGAAAATCTTGAGATAAAAATTATTGGCCGTGGCTTACCACCAGAAGGAGGCGGTGAAGTGCTGTTCCGATGTCCTATAGTGAATACTATTCGTCCTGTCAAGTGTTTAGATCCTGGGAAGGTTAAAAGGATAAGAGGCTATGCATATTCTGCTAGAGTTTCTCCTGCAATGTCAAGTAGAATGGTGGATTCTGCCAAAGGTTTATTGCTGAAGTTTCTACCTGATGTATACATTTATACAGATCATTACAAAGGAAAGCATTCTGGGAAGTAAGTGATTTTTAATAAACCTATTTTAACAAACCTTTTCTTTAATGTTAATCACAAATGATGTTGATTCTACAGAAAAAGTTACATGCTATGACATCTTGTGACCTTTAAATATGTATATTCATATCAAAATGCTGAAGTATGTTTTTGAATTTGAAAATAACCAAAATATTTGAACAGAATTTAGTTTAATTTCATGTCATGAATATTGTATTCAATAAAATTAAGTTTAAAAAATGAAAACTAATCAGTTTTCAAGAAGTCTTTCACTGAAGCTTGAGAAATACATAATTCTTCATACACTTATGGTTTATTCTCCCACAATTATCCATGTAGAATTAATTTCAATAGTTTAATATTTTGAAATCAGTCATGCATTTGATCTATATCTGCAGTGCAATCACTCATACACACACATATAAAGCTATAATTTTTTTTGTTAAAATTAATTCAAATGGGATTCTTTTAAGAACAATTTGTAATTTTTGTATTCAAAAGCAACAGATTTTTCAAATTCGTTAATTATATTTTAACTAATATTATTATTCTAACTTCTGGTACTTTCCCATTAGCTAGATGTGTGAAAAATCGCTAAAGAACTTTAGCAGAATTCTATATTATTTGTTGATTTTTCGCTCACAGATGTCAAAAATTGATGCTGTAAATAGAATTGTGGTTTAAATTTTT
>JAOUZG010006867.1:526857-548480 GCA_026289955.1 Argiope argentata
GTTTTTAATAGTTTCGTAGACACTTTTTTCATTTCTTAAACGTTCCCGCTATGTCACAATCAAGCATTTTGTATTTGCGAAAGCTCTTTAAAAAGAAAGATTGTTTTGGGGGTATTATTTCTTAAATTCCTTTTGCTTCTTTTATATGGATTCCCCAAAGATGAAAACTTTTGTGCTTTTTGTAAGTGCTGAAGGGAATGAGAAACTTATTGAATAAAGAAAATAAGTAAATTTTGTTCAGGATGGAGTTTAAGACTTTATTTGCTTTGTTGAATTTTATTCTACGAGTAAGCGATGTAGTTTTATTTCATTTTTTTTCTCAGTGGAATTACTAAACGTTATTAAAATTGTGGAGGCTTTTTTTATGTGTAAAAACTTAGAAAGAAAATGAAATGTTCCATGCAAATAATTTTTTTTCTTCAAAAACTTAATTTGAAAAGAAGTTGGTTCGGTATACTGCTAGTAGCAGATAACAGATATTTTACGCACAATTAAAATATTACGCTTGAACAAGCTTTCTTCTGTTATTTAATTATGTCAGAACTTAATATTGTTTTAGGAATGAGGTTTTGTAGCGTCAACAAAAACTGGTAGGCAAAAAATAAAAATTTTATTATTTACACGATCATCTCAAAAAATCAGCTTTTAATAACGCGTTGCCCTTTTCATTTACAAAAGTTTTGATTTAAAAAAAAAGTTAATGTCTACTGCAAATAAAAGCTTAAAAAATGTCATTTTGAGCACGTGATTATATGAAATGAAATAAATAAGAAATGTGATATTTTTTTAAACAATAAATGCGGGACAAAGTTTTTGACATCGTTAACAACACCAAAGTGACTCATTCAATGAAACAATTAAAAGGAATAAAAATATAATTTAACTCCCACGAGCAGGTGATGTTTGGCCGTTCAAGAAATTATGATCTGACATGATACATTGAAATATGCATAGCAGATTTCATCTTAATATTTTTTTCTCTTCAAATATGCTGCTTAGAAAACATTATATATATATATATATATATATGTGTGTGTGTGTGTGTGAACTAATAGTAGGAATTGAATAAATAATCTTTAATTGTAATAATCATATGATGAAAACTGATTATAAAGAAAAATTTCCATTAAAGTTGGAATGGTACACTTTAAATAAGGCAGATCCTAATCTCCTTCGGCTAATTTGCCGCTAAAATTTTGAGAAAAACTGACAGTTCTGGTGTCGTCTTTGGCATCTGAAAATGGTTCAAAATAATGATGTTTGTTTATAAATAGGTCTTGTTGTACTTCAAAACGGGATGTAAATACATACAATTGATTTTGACGAAATTTTAAAACTTTTACTTTTTGAAACAATGTTGTGATTTCATCGAATCATTTGTATTGAAATTACATATATTTCAACCAGCACATTATCGAGATATCGACGCTGACTATATTGAGCGCATAAATATCGCGTTAAAACATACAAGTCCAAGGTTTGTTGAACCTGCCTTAATAAGCAATGCAGCGCATTAGTGAACGGATCTTGGAGACGTCAGAAGTGCGAGATGACAATAAATTGACGCTATTTATCACGTCATAAGAGTTGAGTTGTCGACAAAAGAAGTCTCGGATAAGCATCCAAACATTTGTTCCGCACCACTTGGTGAAGATGCAGACGATTTATTAGAAGGGAAATATTCGCGAAAGAAATATTTATAAGGAAATATACCGATAAGCTGACTGTTCATTTTCTTGGATTTGATGTTGCAAAAGGCATTGATTAATAAAAAAATATCTAACTATTTTCAAAGGATATATCAGATAAATATAATCCAGCAAATAAAATGCCAGAACAAAAGTTTTTAAGTATTTTTTATTGACTTTTATTTATAAGATTTCATAAGTGAAAAACAATAAAAATTATCTCAAGAAAGAAATTTTAACCCCTTACAGGTTTGCCCGATTTATCGAATTTTGATAGCTGTGAGCTAAAAAAACCCACTCATAATGATTATAATTCAATATGAAAATTACTTCGATTACATAGATAAGTAATGCATTTAATGGATTTCCATTTGAAACAAAATAAGAAAATATTCCTAAAATAGAAGGTGTCATCTCATTAGCCAGTAAAGAAAATAAACCAGTTAAGGGGTTAAACTTAGAATTTCTATTCATGCGATGAGATTAAGAAAAAAAAAAGTGTATCTAGTGCTAAAATTGAATAATTTACTAAAGTTACGTTATTTACTAAAGTCTATTTACTAAGACGTTAATTTACTAAAGTTTCTTAGTAACTGGTCGGAAATACATTGTAACTTTTCGTCCTTCAGATATTTATTATTTATTAGAAACACATTGTTTCATTCGGATACTTTTTACTCTCTCGTATAAGTTATACAAAGAAAGTACAGTAATCATCAAAAGATTCGAACTCGAGATAATTTTTTTATCTAGATGCATGCAATTTGGTATAAAGTTTTTACCCTAAATTTGCAGATTACTATCAAGCCCCTCTGTTTATGTATTTGAATGAAAGTTAACAAGATAATTACAAAACGAAGGGAGCTATATAGATTAAATTCAGTTTACAGACTTAACATCCATAGTATAGTAATCTTTAAAGTTTGATCCAAAACGAACAACGAGTTGACTGACTGTTGGTCCGTACTTTCAGAAACATGTAAGCCGGCGTCCTGGCAGGGGGGTAGAGCATCTTCCTCGTGTTCTGGGCGTCCCGGTCAGGACATGGGTGTTCTTCTGTGTACTATCTGAGAAGTGTCTGAAAGGCCCCCCCCCCCCTGTAAAAAGGGGCTGTGCAAGCGAAAATGATGAGTATGTAGCAAAGTCGTACTCGTGGCCTTAATTGGCGCTTCTTCAAAAACAAGAAACATTCATTTGGCTTAAAGTCGTTGAAGGCCGTCAGCGCACTTGTTCATGACAAGTGCCATTAGTAACAACAGCATCATCAATAACAAATGCATGTAAACACGATAATTCAAAAGCACAATAACTTAAATCTATCAAATTTGCTATGTGATTTTGTGACCATAAGCGTAGTTTTGTGCCAAATTTTGTTTGGCTGAAATGGGAGAAACGCGTAAAGCACAAATTCGATTTCCGGATGCTATTAACCGCATGGCGGGGATAAATTCTAAAAACTTGCCAAGAATGGCACGACAGATTTTGTAAAAGTGCTAAATTCAAGCCAATATTCGTAACTATTATACGGCAATGTTGTACAAATCGCTTTCCGGCATGACAAAGTTAATAGAGAGTATGCGAGAAAGTTTTGGGGAGACCACTCCCGATTGTCAAACTGGTATTAGCCTATTCACTAGATCGGGATAGCCTGGTTGGTAGGGCGTTGGATTCGCATCCCTTTTGCTGCGAGTTTGGACCCACCAGTCGAAGACTCTCTGTGTGTGGTGGCTGGTGCACGTATGGTCACAAAATCTCTATGTCGAGAGTAATACCACTAAGGATACTGGTTTAGAGGTGATCGTTCTCCGTCCCATATATAATTTACAATCTTTGGATGAATGAAGTCCGCCGCGTGAAATGGGTTTTAACGTGTGAGTAGCTAAGTCGTACTCTTGACCATAGTTGGCGATACTGGAAAACAAGAGACTCTCAATCGGCTTAAATCACTTACAGACTTAAAAAGTGCCATAAGTTACAACAGCAACAGAATATACACTACAGCTCTAAACTATAGAAATGAAATTTAAAGAATTTATATTTTCCCTTTGAAAGCGCGCAAAATGCATTTGCAGAAGCAGTCCTTTTGCATATTTATAATTGCATCATTTTCAAACTTTCTTATGCAAACCAAGTAGATTTCCTTTTTTAAAATGCTTCCAGATATAAAATTTTAGGTAATTCGATTCAAGATAATTAGGGATACAGAAAGGGAAAAAATATTGCCTATTTCAAGTTATTCAAACATAGTAAATTTTCACTTCCTTGATATTTTCCTTCATGCAAGTTTCCATTTCAGTTATTATTACGATAAATTTCCAATAAGATTTTGTAATATTGATCGTAAAAGTTTATCGTAAAAAACAGTTTATTCACTTTGAAATGTTTGATTTTATTTATTTGGTTATTTATAAAAAAATAAGTGTATCAATGAAAACCTCTGTTTAGATAATATTTTGTGCATATAATGATATGCCGAGTTTACATTCGACCAGTTATAGACCGGCAAGTAGGCAGCGCATGCGTAGAAAGGGACCGATTAACGTTTGCTATAATTTAATAAGACAGATTCAAACATTCCATGCTTGGCTATAAATTGCCCCTTTGGTGCCTCTGAATATTTCTTTTTTCACTGCTTATCGTATTAAAATGATGGATATTTACACAAAGAAACAGTGTAAAATTTAATGAACATGCCAATGTATATAAATTTGATAAAACTATAGAAAAGAAAGGACAATTATAAAGAAAAAAGAGCACAATGTCGCATCAGAAAGAGCAAAAACTATAATCCAATAAATCATTATTTTTTTTCCGCCAAAAAAATCGCCAATTCTACAAACGCATGCGCAATAAGAAAAAAAAATTCAGTACATTGGCATGTAATTGTCCTATCGGGACAATTATTTGCTATAGACCGAGCAGCATTACTTTATGGCTTATAATTGGCCGACTGTAAACCCGACATTACAACAAAACAATAAAATAGTTTGTGTCTTTTCTCAACTTCAAAATTTCCATCTATCTTTATTTTATTTTATATATTTAAATCTATTAATTATTAATTATTTACAAACTAATCAGATATATAACCTCCATTTTGCCAGATAAGACTCCTAATGAGATTTCGATTTCTTCTGATGTAGATATCAATGCGTATACCCAACACAGAGAGATCAGAGAGACAGAATTTCCTCAATATATTTGATTTATCCGTATTGCATTCTTCATAAGAATGCATTCCATTCCAATCTCCATAAGGCTGAAATTTTCTGCATATCCGAACCAGTCCAGAGAGAATATGAAATTGCCTTCCACCTATTTCTCTGCAATATTGTAACTGTAAATAGAATTTTTCCCTTCATTAATCTAAATACAAAATTAGACTTAAATTTTTTCAAAATATTAGAATCTAGTCAAACCTGTTTTTGTGCTGTCAATTTTTTACGCGACTTTTTAAAGCGATTTGAATGGTCCTGGTATTATAATACCGCTGTAATGCTTTTTTAAAATTAGAGTACATAAGAGCAATGTGTGCGATATACAATATATGTGTACATGGTGCTTCAATTAGTTCCAACATTCTAATAAAATAAATAACACAGGGTGTCCAAAAAGTTCCCGTACTGATGGTTTGTGAATTTATTTAAAAAACCCAATAGGTTTAAAAATAATTATTTTTATGCCAATGATAAAAAGCACTTTTAACATAACTAAGAAAAAAATACTGAACTTACATTTATAATAAATGTTCAAAATGTCCGCCCCTTTCTTGGAGACAAAGCTGAACTCGTTTGCGCATGTTTTTCGAAACGCGTTTTAACATGCTAGGAGTGATTTCTTGTATCCTTTGGGTAACTGCGATTTTCAAATCATCTATCGTTTGAGGATCACCTTCATAAATTTTGTCCTTTAAATATCCCCACAGAAAAAAGTCCGGGATGGTCAGATCAGGGGATCGAGGTGGCCATAGATTTTTTGAGATAAGTCGATCGCCGAAAAAAGCTTCAAGCATGTCCATGGTTTCATTACTCGTATGGCAAAATTTAATATACTTGAAAAAAAAAAAACATGGAAAGTGATTTTATGAGTTTGGAGTACGGGAACTTTTTGGACACCCGGTATATTTCCGAATTTAACCCTAACTCTAACATCTTTAGATGAAAGTGATTTTGAATCAATTCATCAAAAGAAGATGAACGTTTTGGATTATGGTATGCAGTATTGAATTATGCGCGTTTTTTAAATTTGCCCTTTTTAAAATGAGAAATTGAATTAAAAAATTTTCATATATAATTTGAATTTTTAATTCATTAAAAAATCTTCGACAGAATTTTTAAGTGAATTTTTTTAAAGTTCCCCTTTAGAACATAAATTTTTTTCGCTTTAATATGTTATAAAAAATTATTTGTCATAGCTCTTTATGAAATTTTGAATTTTTTTTTTGTGATCATTATCTATCATAAAAAAAATAACAAAAATTGAAATCTGCTATGGGTATTTCAATGTATCATAGAAGAACATAATATTTTGAACGGCCAATCATTGAAAACGTTTTACTTAATTAAACAATCTTATCTACTTTTAAAAGGACTTTTATTAATAATCGAAGAAAACATATCACCAAAAAGTGGCAGATTTTGCAAACGTATGGATTCATCAAACAATCTAAACTATTTTTTAAAAAGATTTTTTATTGCGATTTGTAAAAAGCTTTCATAAAGTTGAAAAAGCTGAAAAAATCATCTCAACAAAAAGGGCCAAATAGGAGATTAAAAGGGTCTTTATTTCGAAATTGCGTCCTTTACGAATATTTTTGAGTTTTCTAAGACCTATTTTTTAGAAAGTTGAAATTTAATATTTCAATTCCATGACACCAAAATCCTCATCCAATTGAACCCTCACTGAAGCACCACGTGCTCCTGCAAGTTGAATTATATTTTTACTCATTTCAATGGTTTCACTGAATGAGTCATTTTATGAGTCACTTGAATGAGTGCAAACTATCCAAAATCTTTGTCTCGTCATTATTGTTAAAAAAATATCACATCTCCTATTGATTTCATTTTATATAATCACATAATCAAAAATACGTTTTTCTAGGTTTTATTTACTGTAGTCATTAACTTTTTTCATTAACTTTTTTTGTAAATGCAATGGCAACTCGTTACTAAAAGCTGAATTTTTGATATTTTCGTGCAGATAGTAAAATTTCAATTCATTGCCCACTCATTTTTGCTGACACCAAAAACCTCATCCAAAAAATAACATCGTGTTTTGACATGATAAACCAGGTTTGACTGTATTTGCAAATGTTTTTCGAAATGCATGGTTTGTATCTTTAGTTAGAAATTCATCTATTTACATTAATTTCCTGCAGAAAAATAATATTTTAGAGTTATAAATTTTTTAAAGGTGACTCGTATCTCTGCACCGGAACATCGTAGGATGGTAACGCTGAATCTTCAGTCTTTATTTTTTAGAAATTATATGCGTCTAGACGGACTTTATCCCTTTAATAAAAATCTAGAAGCTGTTGTAGAAAATATCATACACATAGGCAGAAGGCTGAAGAAATGAAAAAAAAAAAGTATTTATAGTAAACTTCAAACATAAATAGACAGTTACATTAAAAGTTTTGTTTTTTTGTAATGATGTTCTTGGATATTCATATCAAAACAAATAACTAAAATCGGTTTGAAACAAATAGTAATCCAGCTAATAAAAAAAATGAAACGCCAAATTCAAAATAGAAATATTAATGAAAAAAATATTGTAACAAAATTTTTACACAATCAGCAGGTCTCAGTAGAAAACAATGACGTTTATTTTCACACGAAGACACCAACACAAAGACGAGATGAATACACTGATGACAAATATGTATAGCCGAGAGGACATAGGGCATCACAAATGTGCATACTACAGCAGACAGTAGCCTACAAGTAGTAATCGTCCACAACTCTCAAAGCACACACAGAATCCAGCAGGAGAGGGGTTATTTGTAGCTTCGCTCTACGGTCTCTCCAGACGGTTGAGCTTATCACTGTCTCCTCGCTTTAGCTGCCGATTCATCACCACAAACTATACTACGCTGCTTCCTACTGCAGTAGACAACGCGACTCGGCACTCAGTTAAGCACGCCCTTGAACTATAAGCACAACACCGGCACTTCGCTATCCTGTCGAAGATTAGTCACTTGTATTCCAACTCCGCTTCCTGCACAACTCTATTAGCCTCAGCTTCATTCCAATCCAAAATCACCTTCAGCTTATAAGTCAGGTTTAAGGCGCGCCTAGCATCGGCAAGGGCTTATCTCCGGTCATGGTGCTTCACGAGAGGCATGGTTACAGTTATCTAAACTTGATGCTATGCGAAGGAGTCTGAAGTGAGGTGAGGACCAGGGGTGCTCTATTTATGGCCTTAGCAGTTCAGAGGGACTGGTGAACAGGTAAGTGTCTGGACGTTATCTGATTGGCTGTTGAGAGGGTGAAGGGTGTGGAGGTTTTCATCTTTGTTAGAGTTAAGAGTAAGTTTAGAATTAAAAGTATGAAGGTTTTGAAGGGTGAGAATTAATTTAAAGTAAGGTTAAAATTAATTCACAAAAATTTAATTAAGAAGAATATTTCGAGATCTCCTGGAATTAGGTTGGGGGTGTAACTAGGTATATTTTTGACTGCTTCATTCTCTATATTGTTCATGTTTTTGTAAAAATTTTGAGAGTTTTTTGATGAAGTCCCTTTGGGGGGGGGGTAGTCTAAACGTTATACATGCATGAGGTGGGCATAAACCATTTCATGTTACAAATTTTCCGAATCAATCTGTTTTGTAGTCTTTCTATTAATGCTAAATTTGATTTAGGTGCATAATCTCACACTGGGTTGGCATAAGTCATTACTGGACGCAAATAAGCAGCAAAATCACCTTCAGCTGGAATCTGCCAACCTTTAATAACTTTCAGAATGCGGACCGAGAAACTTCTAGGCTAATCAGGGCTATCTCGGTTTCTATTGGACAGATCGGGAAAATTCTTGATATTTCCTGTATTATCCATTTGTCGCCAAAGTCGCCAAAATTTTCGCCAAATCACTAAATGATTACCAAGTTTGTCGCCAAGCCCCTGACGTCACTAACGCGGCAGTCGCTCAGAACTCAACAGTGCGGTTCTTAAAACAGTCTTTCTTACTATAACACTGTTATAGCTGGAAAGCAAAATTAAGGTTATTAGCAATGTTATTATTGTTATATATTATGAATAATAAGAACTCATAACTCATCTTTATTACAAATAATATAAATAACTTCCAGTTGTCCCATAAAAAATGAATGTAATGTATCAAGGCTATCAAAATTATCTATTCACTCGTACAAAAAAAAAGAAATCAATTCTAATTAATTATTGATAAAAAATATATTTAAAAGCTTGCAAAATACTTTCTTGTGATCACTTAATCCGAGAATATGGTAACCCTAGGACCAGAAGTCCCACCTTGAATATTTTTTAATGATACATATCGTATTTCTCAATATATAGATAGCCTTGCAGTTTCTAGACATTTGCATTTTGATAAGAAATATTCAAGTAAAAGGGACTGTCTAAAACATTTGAAGTCGCATCACGTTTCGATGTATAATAAAACGAAAGTGCCTTTAAATACCCTTCAGTTCTTTTTAGAATTCCAATGATTTGGACGCATATTTTTAACAAAAATGTTAGTAAAAATGTAAGAAAAAAGAGCTGCGGCTTTAAATTGAATTCGTGCATGAAGTCCAGTATTTCCTTTCTATTTGGGATTTTTTTCATATCTCTAGGAAAAACAGATTTTATTTGAACCAGTTTTATTTTGAATAAAAATGATAAAAACAAACATTAAGAATAAAGCAAATCGAGCCACAAAATTTATATTAATTATACTCACTGTTGAAGAACCAGAATGTATATGAATATATCATGTTGCCATAACATGAACAAAATTCTCGAAGTAGATTATTAAGAATTTATAACAGGAAAAATCCTGATTTTTATTTAAGTGATTGATCTATTAAATTAACGAATTTGACGAAAAAAGTAATCTTATTTATTGATTGATGAAACTTTATTGACGAAAAAAGTAATTATTTAATTAATTGTCTCACGATGCGATTTAAAATCCTTCTTACTATTCAATATTTGTAAATAAAAGTTGATTTATTTATAGCGAATATTATTAAGTTAAGAAGAAAATTAACTATCAGTGGCTTACAAAAATCGTCTGGTACCATTGATATTTTCTTTGTAATTAAAAACGATAACGAAACGATGATGAAAAAATTTTGCATATTATAATATTTTGCTCTAAAGCAATTTTTAAATTAAAAATACCAGGCATAAAAGTATTATGATGTAGAACTTGTATCAAATAAAACAAGTTTACATCACATTTTTTGGAGCAGCTGTGAATGTATGATATGAATTAATTCTTTTGAATGGAACGCATATGATAAATAATATTTCCCATTCACTGGATTCTACTTCTGTAAAATGGAACAATGCTTTTAATTGGCATACTAGTTTCATTAAAACTAAACTTAAAGTAATTTGAACTCTCCCCTTTTTTATCCGATCACTTTTTGCCAAATAGATTATTAAATTAAATCATTTAATTTCTCCAAAGACTTGTAAGTTTCTACTTTTAATTAAAAAAAAGTCCTTTAGGAAAGATGGAAGGCAAGGATAGATTCTTTATCTTCTAAGTTATTTTCACAAATTCTTTTCGATCCTTAACCAAAAAATGAAATATTGTTTATTTAAGCAGCTATAAATAATGAATTTATTGTATCAAATAATTGGAAATTTATTCCACAATAATGTTAAATAAGTTAAGTACTGTAACAATCAAGATAATTTCATACAATATAAAAAGAAATCTACGAGCGCAGATTACAAGTTATCATGTGAGAACATTATTTTTTTAAAGACATTAACTAGTTTAAACCAGTTTGAAACATATATATATATTCTTCATAGTTCTTCAGCCTTTTTAAAACGGATCTTCTGTCAAAGAATCATACGTAATAATAAAGCAATTCTGGTAAAAACAGGTCAACCTTTTAAAAACTCCTCTACTTTCAAATACGCATACATAATAATAATAATAATACAATGCTGGTGAAAGCAGGTAAAAAAATTATTTAACCGATAACTTCCGGCGGCCCGTAATCTTTATTTTTTTGTTCATTAATTTGGGAAATATCAAAACCTCCTAGCCCAAACAACATCAGGTTCTTAAATGATAAAAATAGAATGCAAACGATTTTTTTTCATAAAGTTTACATTATTGAGAAGCTTTGCATGTTTTAAGCAAATACCAAAAGATTGTATCAACCGGCAAGAACTGTGTAAAAATTTATCGTCTGCAATTTAAACATATTTGAAGAAGTTAAATATCGTATAATAATAGTTCCACGACAATCGCAAGCAAAACTAACAGGTTGTTAGCATATCCAGCTACTGCAGTAGCGTAAGAGATCTACGGATTACTTCTGTTAGATCTTTAATCAATAAACTCGAGATTAAGTGTATCTCTTCAGCGCGTCTCACAGCTCCTCAGTTTAGCTCACAGCTCGTCTCGTCTCGTCCAGTCTCTGGTCTGATCAGCTGGTCTCGTCAGATCAGCTCGACTCCTTGTCGTCTCTTCCTTTCCAAAACCTTCCATTTTAATCTCGGTCAAACTCCACCTCTCAGGTTCACATTGGTGCGCTGGAGATGAGGATCATCCAATAATTCTTCAGAAATATTCCCAATGGTCAGCAGTTAATCGTGGGAATATTTTCTACTCATCCACGCCCTTAACAGAACCTTCACAATAGGGAAATATTCACATCTGACGGTTTCCGTACTTCTTTCTCCAAAGGGCCGTAAAACGCATATGTTGTTCATTATCGGAACTTATTCCAGTTCGGGTGGTCCCATAGAAGAATTGTTACATCTGGTGTTTTGACACGGTTCCTTTCTTCAAAGGACCGTAACCCTCATGGGTAGTCTATTTTCTAGGATACCATTCAAGTCGAGAGGGTAACATCAAAGCTGGAGAAACGCAATGCGCAACAAAGGAAACAATCGTCTCACCGATGGCTAGAAGTAACAATGTTCGAACATATGTCTCTTCCAAGTGAGATAAGTTTTACAACTTCTTTACACCATAGTGCATGAAACTACCTTTGCAGGAAGTAGTAATACATTAGCCTGGAATCATCTTTAAATAACCGCAACAATACAAAAGGCCCAAAGGGACCCCATTTGTATTATCTCAACTGAATTGATTCAATATTAAAATATTCTTAGTTTTGCCATTTGTTTAAGTATTCTTGTCCCCTCCATCCAGGTATTAATTCACCAAAAATTGAACTCCGTCGTGGGGGATTTAACACCGATGAGATTCTCTCTGTAGATCCCTGGATAGTTTGCCGTCTCTTTCTTTTAACCATTTTTTCCTTTCTTTTTTCCCCCTTCCATCTTGTGCTCATCCAACTGATTCGATAACTTAGTATTATAGGCACCGGGGGCACAGGATAGTGTTACGTTATGTCGTTTATAGTTTCCTTCACAGGGCAAAAACATTTCTAGAAAGATATCGTAAATTATTTTCCCAATCGATATCTCATAAAAATTCCAGCAATTTCTGTGGCTTTTGTTTTTGACGCAAAAGACACTAAATTCGTCACTAAATCACCAAGTGGATGCCAAGGCTGAGGGTTATTGACTTGATGTTTATTCAGCAGCCATTACCAACCCTGTAAAACCAATATTATAAATTCATATAAAAGATTAAAATGAAATCTGCTATGCATATTTCAACGTATCATGTCAGAACATAATTTCTTGAACGGCCAAGCACCACGTGCTCGTGCAAGTTAAATTATATTTTCATTCATTTTAATCGTTTCATTTGAATGAGTCACTTTAATATTGCAAAATATCCCAAAAAAACTGTGTCTCGCATTGATTGTTTAAAAAAATATCACATTTCCCATTTATTTCGTTTCATATAATCACGTGCACAAAATGGCATTTTTCTAGTTTTTGTTTGCTGTAGTCATTAACTTATTTTTTTAAAATCAAAGCTTTTGTAGATGGGATGACAACACGTTATTAAAAGCTGATTTATTACAGATGTTCGTGCAGATAATAAAATTTTAATTTTTCGTCCACGGATTTTTTTATTTTTCGCTTACGGATTTTTTGTTGAGCCACAAACCTTATTCCTAAATCAATATCGTGTTCTGACATAATAAAAAATGTCGATGTGCTTATTCACAGACAGTCAGGAAACTAAATGACAAATAAAGATATTGCCAATTAAATACTCAGCATCAGAAATAATGTTAATTTTTATCTTTCCTCATAATAAAGATGAAAGTGCATTTATGTACTGCTATGTTACAGGCTAGACCGTTTAGATTAGGGCTGCCAAATTTAGAATATATATATATATATTCTAAATTTGGCTTTTTTTTTTATATATATAATTTGGAGGGGAGAAATGTAAAACTTAAAAAAATATTAGATTTAATTAAAGAATAACTTACTATTTGGCGTTTTCCAGCGATAACTTTCGAAAATATAACAGTACAAAAACAATTTTTAGACCTTTATAAAATTCAAAAAAAAATTAACTTTTCAATGATGTTAGGTTTGGCCGTATAAATATATATAATTTTTATCTAATAAATTAAAAAAATACCATAGGTATATTTTTCAACAAGAATTTAAGAATTCTTTATGAATATTAAACATATCACTAATGTGAATGCAAAAATATCAGAATTTTGGAATAATACCAAAGCTATTGATATCTATATTAAAGTTCCAGATATTTTTTCAATTTTGTTTTACAAGGCTAATTACTATCTAGCCCTTAACATAAATCATAATTTGCAAAGCAGACTTTAGGAAAACATTATATATATTTTATATAATTTTTGGAAAAATCTGTAAACGATTTAAATTTTATTTCAAACACTTTTAACATGAAAGAACATTTTACTATTTCTCAGGTTAGAAATTAGATTACATTGTTAAAAGAATAGAAATAGCAAAATATATCGGGTTTTTTTTGGTAATTACGTATTAGACAGTCGACACCAACGATCGCCAATGATTTAGTAACACATTGGCGACGAATTCAAATTTGGCGATAAATTGCGACGCCATCGAAACCAACAAAATGGCGAACGAGAGTTAAGGTTTGTACCATTTTTTTAATAATGGTGTTTTTTCCCATTATTGGCGGTTTAGCAACACATTGGCGACGCCTTCAAATTTGGCGATCTAAGTATTTTTTTCTTTGGATTTTAGGGAAATCTGGTAGAAAATTAAGGAAATGCATAGTGAAATGAACAGATCGATGTTAATCTTTTAAAATAGTCGGAATTATATATTTATCAGAAGCTGAAGAAGCTATTAAGGAAAAGTTATTTAGTAAATTTTTTTAGGAGTTATTCAATTTGGTGAACCTGCTGGAAGTGAAAGCTGGCTAATTTATTATAAAAAGTATAGAATTAAAATTCAAAATATGCCATAAAGGTAAGTTTTCGGTAATTTTCCTTTAGCCAATTGAAAAATCGACAAATATTGTAGAATTCCGCCAAATTTCTTGCAGCGATTTTTCGCTTGTGCCCGGCTAACATAAAAGTACCGAGTTTTCATACTTTTAGAACAAATATTTTAGAGTTAATTATTATTTCTAATTATTGATATGTATTTAACTGCTATTTTTTAAACTTACCATTTTTAAATGTGTTTACAACTATTGCATCGAATTATTAGTAATGGAATCTGATTCTTAACCCTTAGTAGCCTGATTTACGAAAGTGATTTATTTTTAATATTACTGTGTTTGCTTGAGGGTCTAGATGAAGGGAAAAATAGCTAAAAAAAATCACAATATTTATTTTACATATTTATTTAAAAAAAACAGGTATCAATTTTGATACTTCAGGCATTAACGCCATAAAGAAATCAGATATACCTATGCATGAAATAATGCGAAACATTGATTGTTTTTACTATCGCATAACGACACTTTACACTTTTTACAGAACCAGGAGGTAAGTTTCCTACAATTATTAAATGTACCCTTATTTCTAGAATCCATACATATTTTTTCATGACCAATACAATCGCAACGCACGTCAGTAGAGGGTAGTACTTGTACACCTGTCCGGGGTCTTTTAGAAGGTACTGTATTGTCTTGTCGACTGTTGGTACTGGGTCTTCCCCTTTTATTTTTCGAGTGACTTTGATATCTACATAAAGTAATGTGAACATTCGGTTTAAAAGATTGGTTTCAAAATTGAAACTCTAAGTTATTAAGGGTTAAAATTTTGTTATTACGTTTTTCTTTCGTCATTTTCTTCCAGTTCCTTAAAAAAACGTTCAAAAGGATGTTTTATAATTCATATTCATACATAATTTCTGCTCTTTTGCGTCCCCCCCTTTCAAAATATAAGTTTTTCCAAGTTTTTGCAACCACTTTTTTTATATTTCTAATTAAATACCATTCTAATTCATACCACTTTTAATTATATGTTTAATTATTAATATCTTCTAATTTCATACCACTTTTAATTATATTTCCATTTTTAGGATTTTATTAGAATCGGCATTTCTTTTTTGCAATTGAAGTAACACTTTATTTCGAATGTGGTATGAGAAGAACCTATTCCTTTTGTCTATTTTTATTTTTTATTCTCTCACTACGTTTGTCTTCATGACAAGATCGGGAAAAAATGAAATAAAAAGCTTAATCGGAAGAATCGTTTGTTTTGTTTCGGGGACATGTTACGGCAGAACTTTTTGTTTTCTGTCACCTTATGGCCGTTTTCTTTCTGCAGCAAATCTATAAGTAAATTGAAGTTTTCAGAAAAAGTCATCGCTATCTATATCTTTATCGCTGTCGTAACATGTTACAAGTCGTGAAAGAAAGAGTTCTTGCTTTTTCTTTGGAATTGAATCATTTTTTTTCTACTCAAAATATTTTATCAAAATTTAAAAATAAAAAATATTAAAATGAAATATGCTATTCCTATTTCAATGCATCATGGCAGAACATCATTTCTTGAATGACCAAGCACCACGTGCTAGTGCGAGTTAAATTGCATTTTTATTCATTTTAATGGTTTCACTGAATGAGTCACTTTAGTACTGCAAACGATCCAAAAAACTTTGTCTCGCATTTATTGTTTAAAAACATATCACATTTCCTATTTATTTCATTCCATATAATCGCGTGCTGAAAATGACATTTTTCTAAGTTTTATTGGCTGCAGTCATTAACTTATTTTCTTAGTCAGAGCGTTTATAAATGCAATGACAACGCTTTATTAAAAGCTGATTTTTCGAGATGCTCGTGCAGATAATAAAATTTCAATTTTTATCCTACGGATTTTTGTCTACATCATTTCCAAAATAACATCATGTTCTGACATGATAATATCATTATTTCTATCGTTCCTAATTAACACAAGATAGCTATTTCAAATTTCAAAAGATATTTCCCGAATTATTTCTTCTGAGACAACAACGTTCCGGGTACCAGCTAGTGTATATTAATTTAATAATAAGCACCTTAATTCAATTGTGTAATGTAATGCTCTTACACAAATCCTTCCATTTGTGAATACTGAAATCGAACTAATTTAGTGCAACAAACCATGCCCATTTCTGAAGAAGATGGTGGAATAGAATCAGACATAGCTTTTATCTTAAACATCAGATCGCCGAAGTTCAATGAACGGGTTCAAGTATTTCAGAGGATTAGATGCGGATCTTAGAGATGAGGGAAATGTTTAAATCTAAAGAGACTTTGCAGTTTATCTTTCCCCAGGAATTAAGCTGGCGACAAGGAAGTTCCGAATGAATATCCAAATATTTATTAAGAAAACACTTTGAAAATATGCTTAGATCTCAGAAAAAAAATTCAAGCATGATTTATAGTATATTAATTCCCATTCTTAAAAAATATAGATTTATATTGCATTGAAATTTTATTAAATATATTAGTTTATAGAAATGAGAGATACTATGATCAATGACAGATATTCCTAGTTATCATTTTGTTATGTTACAATTTAGTTAACTTATAAGTATTAATGAACAGTTAAATACGTAGATCATGAATATAAATACAGCATCATTCAAAGCTACCAAAGATCCATAAATTTTATTTTATCATGTCAGAACATGATGTTGTTTTTGGGATGAGGGTATTGGCGTCAACAAAAATACGTAGGCGAAAAATTAAAGTTTAATTATCCTCACGAGCGTCTCAAAAAATCAGCTTTTAATAACGGGATGCCATCTCATTTACAAAAAAATAAGTTAATGATTATAGCAAATAAAACCTTGAAAAATATGTTTTGGAGCACTGATTATATGAAATGAAATAAATAGGAAATGTTATATTTTTTAAAACAATAAATGCGAGACAAAGTTTCTTTGGATCGTTTGCAATACCAAAGTGACTCATTCAATGAAACGATTAAAATGAATAAAACTATAATGTAACTTGCACGAGCACGTAGTGCTTGGCCGTTTAAAAAATGATGTTCTGACATGATACTGCATGCAATATGCATAGAAGATTTCATTTTAATCTTTTTTATAATTAAAATTAAAATATCAGTCGAAGCAAACGATTTTAAAAACAGCTGGTCGCTGAATTTTTCCATAAGTTCGAAATATTTTTAATAGTAGTCCAACTATTTTTACTCACAAATGTTGAAATATAGGAAAGGTTTAAAAATCATTTTGAGAAAAGGTTAATTTAATAGTTAATTTTTCATCAATAAAAAAAACTTGGAAAAAACAAAGTGACTCATTCAATGAAACAACTTAAATGAATAAAAATATAATTTAACTTGAGCATAACTTAACTTAGCATGAGTACTTGGTGCTTGGCCATTCAAAAAATTATAGTCTGACATTGAAATACCAATAGAAGGTTTCATTTTAATCTTTATATTTTAAAATAGAATTAAAAAAACATATTAACTACTACAAAAATAAGCAAACAATAATTCTTCACAGAATTATATAAAGAAAAATTGCAAATTTTGAACTAATACGCATTTTACTAACAAACATTCTCATATATTTAATAATGTTATCCCTCCAAGTTACGAATTTTTGATTCACAAAGACGGGCCGATATTGCACATACATTTTAATTGTCTGGGATTCAATGATGCAGCATTTTTTGTAAAAATTCCAGATTAAAACCTTCTTCTTCAAACAAACCAATCCTAAGATCAAGTTGAAAGTATTAAATTTTTTTCCCCTGATTTACAATATTTGTAATTGGAACTTTCCTCTTCAACATTATTTCTGTATTAGTATTTATTACTAATACAGAAATTAATATTTATTTTGTTAATCTTTAAAATTTTCTTTTGCCTTTTGCTTATTTTACAATTTATTTTCTCTATTTTTTGAAGCGTTACAAATGATGTCAGACTTGTGTTTTTAGCAAAATTTATGAATTTGTTAAACATCAAAAATGTTGAAAATTTTGAATTATAAAATTAAAAAAATATTGAAAATTATTGAATAGCTTAATTTAGTGGCTAATAGAGACGGATCAACTTTGGAAACAAAATTTCTATTATATTATATTGTTTGGGCTTATCAACGGCCGCCTTTGTGGCACAATGGTTGATGTATTTCAGTGACTTCGTATTCTGTATAGTTTCTCATTTGCAATTCTTTTAAAATAAGAATATCAGAAAAATTTAAAGTATTAAATTAATTTACATTAGTCAATTTTATTAAAAACATACTAGTTTGAATTCATTGATTTTTCAATGAAAAATCATTTTAGGATGATATATGTCGGTACTATTAATTTTTATTTATGTTGAAAAAATATTTAAAGTCTGAGAATTCTACGCAAAATCAAGGATTGGAAATGGCTAAAAAATTTGAATAGAAGTAAACTATGCAATTACGTAAATAGCGATTCGTATAACGAAATATTATTTCTAAATTACTCATTAGATTCGATTCAGATCAATTTGGAACGATTTTTCTTTCGTTAAGATACCATTTTCTACCAGCTTCTCTCTTTTTAATTTCTTAAAGCTTTAGAAACTCTTTCTTCTTTTTATTTCGACTTCCTATTCCAATCTATCTGTTTTAATTGTGGATACATTATCATTTTCGTTTCTTTTTACCACTCAACGTTAACTTCTTTTAATTCCTTCCATTTCTTTTCTTTTCTTTTTGGAATGATTGTTCTAATGGCAATGTGCATTAACTGATATTAATTAACTTTAGAATTATTTTGACTGGAACATTAAGGAATTTTGTTTTAAATAGAATGTACTTCGATATCCTGAATTTTTTTCCTGTTCAAACTATTTCACGAAATTATTGTGAAATCTATTTTTCAGGTAATTTTTTTCTATATGATGTTGAATCATTGCAGAATTGCAAAAAATTTTAAAAAAAGGATATTCAGGTCTTTAGTCTTAAATACTGTATCATGATAGTGTTTTGAATTTGATTTTTTTAAATACAACATTTAATTTTTTAAATTTCCTATTCACTTTATCGTTGCTATTTTGTGCACGATGAAGATGCGCTTACAACTGTTGTAATATTTGTGAGTATAAATTCTATAACCAAAAAATGAAAAGCTTTATTGTAAAATATACTTAAAATATTTTTAAAATTTATGAAACGAAAAATTAATGCAAAAATAAAATTTCGTTTCTAAAAAAATTATTTTTTAAATTTTAATTTTTTTAAAAAATGATTTTTAATAATATGCTTGAAAATTATTGACTAAAAAATTCTTCCAAAATTCTTATTCTATTACTATTATTATCATAAAAGTCTTTAGTATAAAAATTTTTCATTCTGGTCCAAAAGCTAATTTTTAAATTGTGGACAGATATATACTTCCAAATGGAAGAATTCTTTAATAGGTTGAAAAAAAATATTTGTTGCTGTTTTAGTCAATAATAGACTGTTTAAAAATCATGAAATCTAAATTTTTATATAGTCCATACGTCTTAATATTTGTATTTAATAAAATATTCTTGATAAGCTAGCATTTATGACTTAGCTATAGAGCTTTGAATTTTTTTTTATTATTTTAAGCCAATCAATGGATGCTTCAAGTAAACACAATTCGTTTATTGTCAGATATTCTTTGAGGTAGTCAAGCCAAAATTACAAATGTTCGTTACGGGGCCAAATTTTTTTTTTGTAATTTGTATTTTTTTCAACATAAAACTACATATAAAAGCAATATTTTTCAATCTGACTCATTTTGCAACACGTGGGGAGATTTTCATCCTGGCTATCAAAAATGATAGTACCCCACGAAAATCAGTGCGAATTCTTCAATGGGGGATCAGATGGGTGCTTATGCCACAACACTAAGAAAAGGTGTTAAATGGAACAGAAAACTAGGATTAGAATTGCTAGGAGCTGCAGTAGTTAACGCATGGGTTGCATATCGGCATGTAACAAACTCAAAAATGAAAATTCGTCAGTTTAGGGAGAGCTTGGTTTTTCAGCTGCTTGGTATGGATACAAATCTCGATTTTGATGCGCAAAAAAGTAAAAAAAAACGCACCACTTGATTGATAGGGTCCATGAAAATGGTAAAAAGTGGCGACGTAAATACCATATATGCTATATCAACATTTCTAAGACAGAGGGTCGTGAAGTGGCCAAAAAACAAGCAAATCCAACTTCCACATACTGTGACAATTGTCCTGACCAGCCTCAATTGTGTCGTAATTGTTTCGATGCCAAACACTGAATGTAACTTTATTCCAAAATAAAGGAAATAACATACTGTATTCATATTTTTTTATTTTCACAAACTGTAAATATATGTATTTATTATCACATATTGCATATATATTTATCATCTATTCTTTCTCCCTATATATATACATCTTTTTTTGTTGCATGTTAAAAATATTTCATTTTCCCCAAAACTTGGTCCATGGACTCGGCACATATCACAACCACGTATAAACACAAACCACGTATACCTAATACGTCTTAGGGTTCCCAATAATCAAACTCCAATACGATTTTCCTGTAACTGATATCGTTTTTGATAGGCAAGGTCTAATGTGTTGAAACACCATGGCTATCATATATGATAACCAGTGTCCCAAAGAAAACATCAGTGGCTGTCACATATGATATCCATGGCAGTCAAAGGGTTAATTCCGGTCATAGAAGAGTGGAACTTTATTCGCTCAAAATGTTCATATAACAAGATTTGACTGACTAGCATTAAAGGCAGGAAGTTCGTATAAAATCTTAATTGTATTACATTTTAAAAGTGCATTTATTGTCTCAGACTATATAAATTATAATTCTTTTTGTTATTTAGAATTTTTTCATTTGGAAGCATATGTCTGTATCTAATAATTTTGAAATTGGTTTTCCATCTGCAATTATGGGATACATAGAGAATGATGAATGAACTTATACATTTTCACTTACACGTATAGTGAAATTCTATAGTAACAATGATACTTTTGGATTTATACTGATTTATTCTGATATTTAAACCAGAGAGCTGAATTCCAGTCAAACCTATCGTTAAATTTTTTAGAAGCGATTTGGCAACAGATATGTGCATTAAAAAGCGATTTCTCTTTTAAAGAGTGTCTATTTAAAATTCTTTCTTGAAATGGGAATTTTATAGTAGAATAAAGTTGCTTAGAATTTGAAATTCGGATTTTTTAATGTAAAAAAACCCAATAAATTATTCCAAAAATATTAAAATTGGAATTTAATCTTTTCTCTCTCTCTCTTCAACTGTGAAACGAATTTAATCTGAAAACAAATGGAAGGTTGCTAGAAATTTTTTTCTACTTATATATCAGGAGAGGTTGCCAAGTCACTAAATTTGGGCCAGACTTGGC
>JAOUZG010006867.1:548490-560264 GCA_026289955.1 Argiope argentata
ACGAATTTAATCTGAAAACAAATGAAAGGTTGCTAGAAATTTTTGTCCACTTGTATATCAGGAGAGGTTTCCACGTCACTAAATTTGCGCCAGACTTGGCGACAAGAATCAATATCTTAGAATAGTAATAGCAGCAATATTTAAAATTCAAATATTGCTACTATTAGCAGCAATATTTGAATAGTGCTGTAGATCGTAGATCATGTTGATCGAAAAAAAAACAGGATTTATAAATTAAAATTTCTTTTAAATATTATCAGTTATTAAAAATATACAGGTTATCCCATAAGATCATTAACCACTTAATTGTTTTATTTTCTTTACTATCTAATAAGATGGCACCTTCTATTTTAGGAATATTTTCTTATTTTGATTCAAATGGAAATCCATTGAATACATGACTTAATTATGTAATTGAAGTAATTTTTTTATTGAATTATAATCATTATGAATGTTTTATTTTTAGCTTGCAGCTATCAAAATTCAATAAATCGATGCACGTGCAGCATACGAACAAACCGGTTAAGGGGTTAACTAATTTTAAGAGTTAATTAGGCATACAAAAATAAGTATTTTTTATAAATAAGCATTGAGCGAAAAGTGTAGACAGAATGAACTACAGAAAGCTCTTTGTCATATAATAAACTAAAAGAAAGCGATATAAAATAAAGAATTAGATTAAAAAACAGTATACACTGTTTAAATAATCTAGGATTACAAAATTTATGTACAGTTTTGAAGCAATGCGATACTTGTTTTCGGTGGGACTTCGTCGTAGTGTTGAGCCGGGGTCAGATACTGAGGTCGATAACTTAACTGGCACTCGCTTTCCAAACTTCTGTTCCACATTGATTAGAAAATATTTGCCCTCAACGAATTTAACGAGAAGCAGGTCTAGCGTGATTTTGAAATTTCAGCTTTCCAGTTCTGATGCCAAAAAAATCGCCACCAGGACTTCACAGTTTAATGGAATAAAAGACTACTTAATATGATAAAGCAAATAGGATACATTTTTAATAATATAACTTGAGAAAACTAAAAATTAGTGTTCGGAGAACTTACCGTTTGAGGCAATAGAAGCTTCATTCATGTAACTGGTTATTATTATCTTTTTTTGCTATAAATTCGTTTTTCGTTAAATCTGCGTTGCAGACATTATTTAGCTTATCGTTTCATTTTTACTTTATTTCCCGATAAAGAATCTTTGTTCAGCTGCATAATAATTTGCTCTTTCTTTGGAAATTTCTGTGAAGCTTGCATAAAATATAAAAAGCTATCAGTGCCCGCAATTCGTTGCCCGTGGCATAGCATCCAAGCAGAAAAATTAGCTTTGAACTTAATTCTAGCCTCCACCCGATATGACACGGGCATGTTACGCAACATCAAACAAACATAAAAATATACTTAGAAATTATTAAAAACAGTCACAAAATTTTTTATAGCACATATTTAGAAATATTTAGACAGTTATAAAGATAAAAATATGATATGTTCGTAGACAAAAATGGGTCGATCATTTCCCTCTTCGGGAGATTCATTCTGTCTCCGCAATTCAGTTGCATTGATAGTTAAAGACAGACGGTTATTTCTCTCATCAAAACACTCTCCTTCCCTTAGTTGGAAATTATTTCTCTGATATTCGCTAACCGAACGTTTCCTTCCTCTTCATTTTCCTTATCGCGCAATAAACGAAACTTTTTGGCCTTTAATGTGTTCCCTTCAAGGTTGAATTTCCTTCTTTTGGTCATAAGGAGATTTGAACCGCAGTTTAAAATCAGACATAAACAAAGAAATGTATCGCATATGCATATCATAGCTCTTGCTATTTGCACATGCTGAGTTTGAGGTTTTCACGCATGCGCAGATAAGTTAAAATGCAACTATAAATTTCCCTTTTTTATTTTGATATGACTCTAATGTACTAAAACCTTCTCCAATAAAGGCTCTACAAAATGGTATACATATCTCCAATATCCGTTTCTTTTTCTCGAGTTTTTGTGGTTCCAACTTACAGATGCTTTCAGAAGACTTCATTTTATGGTATGTTTAGATAAGTATTTTTTGTTAATTTGTTTCTTCGAATTGAATTTGTTGATTGAGGGGATTGAGTAATACAGATATTTACTATTATTTGTATAAACTCTTGCGTTCCAAAACTCTACTCTCTATTACAAAAATAACTTGCGATCTGATCTACCCTCAAAGTGTGTAAATGACCATTTGGGATATTCCGTATAAGTCGATTAACAGAACTTTCTCTAACAAGCTTATGTGGATGTGATAGCCAGATTAAACCGATAACGGCACAGAGGGATAAAGCTGCTTTTAGCCAACTTTCTCTACATGACGGTCAACTTTAATATTAAGAAAAACCGGAATTTTTATGTGCTGTACTATTACATTTTATTGATTGGTAATTATAAGAATATTTCAAATTCCTGAAATATTAACTTTTATTCTGTTCACATGTGAATCTCGATTTAGGTAAATTCTTCGAAGTAATGCTATATATTGCTCTTATCATACGACTTCGGGAAAATTTCTGCATAATTTCTGTGGTTATGGATACGAATATGCTAAACCATATGTTAAAAAATGTGTAAGTTTCAGCACACAAAGTTGTCACCCTCTGCCTTTGTACCAAAATATTATTATGAAAAACTATATAATTAGCACATGCATGTTTATAGTTTTTAATAAAACCACTAATGTCAGTAATTTTCAATGTGAGTACCCTTGGTATCTTGAAGAAAGATTAAGTGGTATTCGAATTCCTGCCAAGTGCTTCTAAAAGTTAAAATTCTAATTAAATTTTGAAAAACCCATCGACGTGCTGACATTATCCCTTCCAAAGTAAGGATCTCTTAAACGTAGACATACATTTTTATTTATTATTAATTTAGTGCTTTAAGCGTAATAGACTGATGTGGAATGTCAACACACACACACACACACACACACACACACACACACACACACACACACACACACACACACACACACACCTTTATTAGTAGAGAAGAATTCGATTATTTGGTTAGTTCATACATTGCGATTAACACAGGGAACTATTTCAGGATCTAAATGCGTATTTTCCAAATACAATCTGACTTCCTCAAAAGTATTTTTGCTAATGCAGTTTATTTTTTTAATAAAATTTTTGAATCAATATACAAAACAGGCACGAATTAAAACTAAAAAATTACATAATATCTGAAATATTAATAGCAAGGAAAAGTGGGAGTTTTGTTGTGTTACATCCATAGTTGGCGATTATATATTTTGGCTTGCCTTAAGTTCACATTTGAATGAGACAAAACTCGCTTTCTGCCTTTTGATCTCTCTAATCAATGGAAAAAAATAAAAGCGTTGGGTATAATCCTAGTATATGGTACCCATTGATTTGGTGACTTTATACTGAGAAGTTGTGACGTCATTTCTGCCACGGACGCTCTTTGATTGGTTGCCTAAGCTATTGTTCCTGTTGAGTTGTTCAGATGTTTGGCGACATTTTTCAAAATTCCGCCAAAGGGGTACCGTATACTAGGATTTAACCAAGAGCTGGAAAATGGAAATGTAATGGCTTCATGTCTATTAGCGTTTAATAATTTTGGAGATTGAAATTTACCATTGAAATTAACTGCCTGCAGAGTCTTATGTGCATATATATTTTAAGCCGTCATTAATAGAATGTAACTAAATTATGAATAATTAAAGAGTGTTAATAACTAACAATAAAAAAAAGTCTTACAAATATTTTGAACAATCTGTAATTTTTTAAAGATAATTGGAAATATTAAAACTCTCTGTTGCAAAAAACGTCTCATTTGAATTAAAATATAATTTCAGACGTTATAAAGATTTTATGCTTCATAATAATTTATTTTAATATAAATAAAAAATTGCTGTGAATATGTATTAAAGTACGTATGTATATGTGTATACATGCATCATATTTCCTAATAAAAAGTTGGTTTGACTTTGCAATCTTATTTCTCAAGGAAAGAGAAATTTTTTTTTTCGTTTCAATGGGCAAAAGTTAATTAAAATTCAATTCATTGGAAATTAACCCAAATTTTGCCTTTTTTTTCACCGTTGTTACTTCAGAGTAAATAATTTTAACCGCTGGAAGGCAAGGAAAATAAATCCTTCATGAGTGCAGAAAATATTTTTTTAATGTTGACGAACGCTGTTGCCATACAACATGAACAAGATTCTAGGAGAAAACTTTAGAAGCATAGAGAATAAATAATTTGTTTCAAGAATTTTTTTGTTTTTCAAGTTTTATAATTACTTTTTTTTCCAAGTTTTTTTATTGATGAAAAATTAACTATTTAATTAACTTTTTCTCAAAATGATTTTTAAACTTTTCCTATATGACAACAACAACTACTATAAAAAATATTTCAAACTTATGGACAAATTCAGCAAGCAGCTGTTTTTAAAATCGTTTGCTGAAATTTTAATTTTAATTATAAAGTTGATAACTGATTATGAACTGATACAATCGATAACTGATAAAATTATAAACTGATATTTTAATTTTAATTATAAAAAAGATTAAAATGAAATCTGCTATGCATATTTCAATGTATCATGTCAGAACAAAATGTCTTGAACGGCCAAGCAACACGTGCTCGTGAAAGTTAAATCATATTTTTACTCATTTTAATTGTTTCATTGAATTTGGTAACTTTAGTACTGCAATCGATCCAAAAAACTTTGTACCGCATTTATTGTTTAAAAAATGTCACGTTTTCTATTTATTCCATTACATATAATCAAGTACAAAAAATGACATTTTTCTAGGTTTTATTTGCTATAGTCATTAACATTTTTTTAATCAGGGCTTTTGCAAATGCTATAGCAACACGTTATTAAAAGCTTATTTCTTGAGATGCTCGGACAGATAATAACATTTTTATTTTACGCCTACGGATTTTTTGTATACGCCAAAAACCTCATCCCAAAAACAACATCATGTTCTGACATGATAAAAAACTTTTTGGACAAAAAAAAGGATTTTGTTGTATTAGTACTATAGATAGTAACTCCAACAATAATAGTTCAATTGCAGATCATAAGAAGATTATGATAATTTATAGAAAAGTAATTTTTATATTAAGAAATTACACGAGATAGAGTTTAATTCCCGGTGCTAGATTATATAATCGAATATAAAGTAGCATTTTTCTTTAAAAACGAGTAATTTAAAATTCATTTTTACAGACTGATTGGGATTCCAAATGATAATATTAAATAAAATTTCTGTCTATCGTATATTTTAAACTCTATCTCAAATATAACACAAAAATACATATAACGAAATTTTGTAGCAATTAATTCTATCATTAATAAAAACGATAAAATTTCTCTTAGAGCAAAGCTGCTAATTTCTAATTATGCATAATAAACAATTCCTTTTGCCCAATTAATTTGCGCCTTTTCTGTATTTCATTAATAAAAATATTAATCGATATTATTATTATTTTTTCTGCTATCTTAGTGAAAGAGAATTACTTAATTATAACACCAAATTATACAGTTTTGATATTAAGTTGGCCTTAACAAAGGTTTTAATGAACTGAATTTGTATATCCAAATACCCTTCAAAATATCCCCCTATAATTAGTCACTCCCTAAAGAGGTTGCCAATTCCTTGCGCCAACCCAATTTTTATCATGCAAAACAAATTCTTCGAGAGATGCCAGTGTGGATCGATCACCAGGAGAAGGAAGTAGCAAAAATAAAGGGGATTTTCTGAAACTTGGGAGTGAGAAATTGGGATCGACAAGATTAAAAGGCGAGTCCCAGCAAAATGGAAGGGACATTCGAGAAGCGCAAATTAAATTAAGCCATTTTCAAAAGCTGTTAGACGTGAGAGATTTTTCTTTTTCGCTTTTCGCCATTGTTCAAGCTAGCGTGTGACGTGAGAGGAGATGCTTTCTGTTTCCCACGACACAGAACAAGCGTGAGAGTTAATCGCGTTTGGAAAAAGTTCCATACCTTGTTCTACCTGAGAGGGGTGGAATTAAGAGAGTTGAATTAACACGTAGCGTGAATGTTGAAGTGGGAATTCCATTTTTCGAGGATTGCTCCTTGAGAGCGACGGATATTAATATTTTAATTAAAAATTAAACCTTTTAATGACATGAGCTTCAGAATAGATAGGTTCTTAATAATGATAAGTTGTATTGCAAGCGTAAGGAAATTTGGTGTGTAATGATTTTGAATCTGGAGGATATCTGTATGTCATTAAAACTATATTAAATAAATTGAATCTTCAATATACGAGGTGTGTTTTTAAATTAAGTGCCGTTTTGAAAAAAAAAACAGTAAACATTTTCCAAAAATAATTTATTCACTTCAAAGAACATATTTTACTTTACTTTTCTACATAATTCCCATTAATATTAAGGCACTTATGATATCGTGGGACCAGCTTTTGTATTCCATCGTCAAAGAAGCCTGCCGCCTCACTAGATAACCATTGCATTACGTTTCGTCGCCTGTGACAATATGGCTTAAAAAATCATATCTCTCGTTACTGTATCGCTCGAGAAAACTCAACGCACTGGCCAATCGTTTGGTTTTGTGCTCCTCGGTCAACATTTTTGGCACCCAGCGTGAACACAATTTCCGATAATTTAAACGTTCGGACACAATTTCATGAAGAACCCTTCTTGAGACAGCAGGAAATTCTTCAGAAAAGAACGAATTCCTGAATCGTCTGTTCTCTTTCACTTTTCTGTCCACTTTTTGAATCAAGTCAATCGGTAATGACTGAAGGTCGTCCAATTCGTTCTTCATCATGAATGTTTGTGCGGCCATTTTTAAAGGCCCTAACCCATTTCCGCACCATTCCATCACTCATCATGTTTTCAGCATAAACATCACTGATTTGGCGATGAATTTCAGCTGCTTTGAAGCCTTTAGCACTGAGAAAATGTATTACAGCACGCACTTCGCAGTTGGCGGGATTCTCAATAGGTGGAGGCATTTTAAAATCACGCAAACAGATGTAGACTCGATCGAATGTCTCCGTAATGGCGTCTGTAGCTTCCCAACAGATGTAGCTACCCGGCGCGCATGCGCTAAACGGTGACCGCAGAGCTGCGGTGGCGTAATTTAAAAACGTTACTTACTTTAAAAACACACCTCGTATATACATAAATGTAGGATATTCCACGAAAATATTTTTTTCTCATCATTTGATTTTGTTGTCCCATTGTAGGACGTAATTCAAAGCGAAAATTGCAAAAGGTTAGATTACTTCCCAGAGGACGATAACTTTTATTAATAAAACATCTCGGATCAGCGCCATCTATCGAGCTTTTGAAACGCCGACACAACTAATATTCAAGCAGCGATCCACTAATCCTCGTTCGATGAAGAATTTTCGCACTTTCTAGCATCAACGCTCGCTAATTACGCGGTGAGTTGTTTCAGTCACATAATGCACTTTTTTTAGATTTCTAACGGATTAGCCTATATAATAGAATAAGAATTATCTAACTTTCTGTTTCTTTCATCTCTCCATGTTTTATATCCTTTTCTTATTTTCCCTAATATACTCCACCCTGTAAACTTTTCCCTTTAACTTTAATTAAATTCTTTTTTTAAAGAAGTTTCTTCATCCTTCATTTGCATTACTTTGATCTTAGAAACCCCCGCTATTTGAAGAGTCTAATATTTATTTTTGAGAGATTTGGTTAGACTTCTACATAAATGTTTTCAAATTATGCAATAGATTAACCCATTCGCCGCCCATTTCTGCTTTGAGTGTTATTGTTTAGCTGAGCATTTTTAATTTCAAAATAAATACACATATTTTGTCATTAATAATCATTTACATGTATAAAGATCAAATACGAGTATTCTCGTAGTTGGCAATGGGAGATGTTTTGCTACTTGCTCCAATTCCGCCCCAGACCATGATAGACTTTGGACTTTTTGTGATGTTCGTCTACAGAATAGATCCTGTTTTTCCAGGAGTTATGAGCTTTGGCACAGTAAAGAGCTTCTCATTAGTTCAAACGAATCTCTCTCAATGCTAATTAGGGAATCTGTTGAAAAGTTTTTGGCGTCTTTGGAGCCGCACGAGTTTGTTTTCTTCAGTAAGAAGCTGAACGCATGGAATCTTGTAAGGTTTCAGTTCAAGCTGTAATTTTGCCATTTGTTACACTGATCGGTCCCTTATTCCGGTACTTACATATTAGACCGTCTTCTCCAACGATCGCCAACGGTTTAATAACTCATTGGCGACGGATTTAAATTTGGCAACAAAAATCAACAGATTACACCATTGCAGAATTGCCATAACTGGCGGTTTAGCAACTGATTGGTGATGACTTCAAATTTGGCGATAAAGTTGGATGGTCTAATACGTAAGTACCCTTATTCCTAGTTCACGAGCGGTCTTTCTCATCAAAACTTTCGAATTTAATTAAATACGCTTTTTGATAACCTTACGGCTATTGAAAGTGTTTACCTTTGCTTTCATTCACCCTCTGATCTTTGACCATCATTGCTAAACTCTTTGAAAGAATAAAATGAATCAGACACTGTTTGCCGAGACACATTAAGCAAAAGAGCGACTTCATATTGTTCATTTCCTTTCATTAAACAATTAAACAATTTTGTTTAAAATTTTCATTCTTTTTGTTCATTTAAACAATTCTAAAATAGCATATCTTTTGGAAACTTACGTATTATACCGTCCAACTTTATCGCCAAATTTTAAATCGTCGCCAATGAGCTGGTAAACCGACAATTATAGCAATCCGGCAATGGTGAAATCCGCTGATCTTTATCGCCAAATTTAAATCCATCGCCAATGAGTTTCTAAACCGTTGGCGATCGTTGGCGAAGACGGTATATTACGTATTTACCATCTTTTGCTTGAAATTGTTAAAAAAAACCCAAAGCAATACGTAAACTAAAATATATATTATTAAAAATGTTATAATTTAAGAGGTAGACAAAAAGAATTAAACAAAAATTAAAGCGAAAGTAATTCTTCTGTTAACCGGGCGGCTGTAAAAAATCGCCAAATATTGTAGAATTCCGCCAAATTTCTTACAATGATTTTAAAGCGAAAAATCGCCAAATAAATTAAAATTCCGCCAATTTTTTTGCCGATTTTTTGCTGCCGCCCGGTTAATGAAAAATTACCAAATAAAATTAATTATCTTCTATATTATTTAATAACTTTATCCGAGGTTTTTTTGCATCACCCTGTAATAAATTGAACAAGTGTAACTATATTAAAGCAATATGTTTTATGACTGTCATGATTTAATGTTTCAGATACTTTGTTGAGGAAATTATGAATTTAAGTTAATCCTAAGATATTGAAAATTACTGATATTCCTATCGAACCAGTTGCCCGGTAAATTCAGTTTAGGAGATAGAATCAAGAAAATAAATAGAGGCATAGCTTGAAGTATTTCTAGGCATTTGAAATTATTATTCTATCCATCAATCTGTATCTATTTTGAAATTCAATTTCATAAAAATTCGAAAGTATAATTTAAATTTATAGTATTAACTGTAATAATATTGCTGCGTAAAAACAAGCGGAAAGATAGATTGCTAATAAATGGTTTTTATTTTAGAAAATTTAGGTAATTTTAGCAAAAAAGAGAAGAAGAAAAAACCCTTCAAAGAATAAAGATGAATAAAAGTGAATTTAGTCTTCAGAAATGCAGAAAAATTATGGAATAACAGAAGAATCGTCTGTCATCAATCAGTTAGAAAAACTAAGGAATTTTGGGATGACAGAAGAATTGTTTGCCATCCACTGAGTTTCTTTCGTTTGAGGTGGAATTCTTGGTTATTTGCATATTTATTTAATACTCATGATATTATCATTTATCTTCATTCCTGTTGTCACCCAATTTGATTTAAGCCTTAAAAATATTTATCTGTGCTTATCTGATTCTTATCAATTAACTGCCTTCGATAGGTTATTTCATCAGATTCACAGATATCATTAAGTAAAAAGAAACTTATAACAGTTCTGACAATTTTAAAGCATTATTTGTTAAAAAAGGAAATAAATGACTGAAAACCTAAAGAAAACACTGTATAAAGACAATGTTAGTGTTTGAACTAAATTTTGATCAATATGGCCCCTTAAATGTATTCAATACTTTGCATCTTAAGTCTTTACTTTCAAAATTAAAAAAAAATTATCACCTAGTTTTACATTTACAATATGAGTGGTATTTAATAAAAATTATTTTTCTTATTTTTTTTATCTTACACAACTAGAATTTAAAGTAAAATCATATATAATTCAGTAAATTATGCAGTACTATTTGTGTGAATTATAATATTACGCTTATATTTTTGTTTACTTGTTTTTACCCTAAAATTTAACAAGTCTAAAATTTTATTTCTGAATGGCAAGAACATAAATATAACGCTATTTTTTATTGAATAGAGGAAAACATTTAATTTAAGGATTTCTGATGATAACAGTGCAAAGAGATTAAAATGAAATCTGCTATGCATGTTTCAATGTATCATGCCAGAACATCATTTCTTGAAAGGCCAAGCACCACGTGCTCTTGCGAGTTAAATTATATTTTTATTCATTTTAATCGTTTCATTGAATGAGTCACTTTAGTATTGCGAACGATCGAAAAAAACTTTGTCTCGCATTGATTGTTTAATTATTCATATCATATAATTATTCATATCATTTCCTATTTATTTCATATCATATAATGACGTGCACAAAATGACAATTTTCTAGGTTTTATTGGCTGTAGTCATTAACTTACTTTTTTAAAACCAGAGCTTTTGTAAATGGGATGGAAACGCGTTATTAAAAGCTGATTTTTTGAGATGCTCGTGCAGATAATAAAATTTCAATTTTTCGCCTACGGATTTTTATTGACGTCAAAAACTTCATCCCAAGAACAACATCATGTTCTGACATGATAAAAAATGCATGGCAGCTAAATCTGTTTGATTGACAAGACATTGTTTTAAATTATAACGTGATATAAAAACTAAATTTTGCAATTATATTTTTGGAAATTAATGCCCTGTATGCCCTGCCTGACTAAGTCAAGGACATACAGGGCAATTGCCCCGGGGCCTCACATAAGAGACCTCCCGAAATAGAATATTAAGTATATTTTACGTTTCTTTCTTAAATGAAAGTTTTTCATTACGGAAGTAGTGAAGCAGAGGGGGAGCAACAAAGAAGTTTTTGCCCTGATCCCCAACTAGGCTAAATCGAAAACTGCGATTAATTATTAGTTAAAATGTAAAAAGAAAATTAGGGTCTTCAGACTGGCATTGAAAGTGAAGATGTTTTATTGTTGTCACGTGAATTTGAAAAAGGAAGATTTTTGGCGAAAATGTTAATTTTAGTATAAAAATTTAACCATTCGATTAATTGGAACAAATAATAACATATGTCCTATTCTAGACTATATATCTCTATGCTAAATTTCATCCTATTTTGTGGAAGTTCTCTGGCGTGATTGACTAAGGCCATCCATCCATCCTCTCAAATTTTCACATTTATAATAGCAGTATAGATTGAAAAAATCACCCAATATTTCCGGCGATCCACTGGGCTCACGAAAATCGTCCAATTGCATAAGTCATAAATAGACTCCCCGACCCGCCATGAAGGCACTCGGGTTAACCATAGAAATTAAATGATCGGACCACCGTAGCAGCAATTATTGGGAACTGTGTTAGATTCCTTATGACAATCATCGGCCACGGTACAACCCTCCCCGAAGGAAGTA
>JAOUZG010006867.1:560274-572023 GCA_026289955.1 Argiope argentata
CCTTATGACAATCATCGGCCACGGTACAACCCTCCCCGAAGGAAGTACGTCCCGTCATCGCTGGAACGAGTCTAATCCCCTCCCCTTATTAGTGTATCCACCGAGGTGGAGAAATCCAACCACCATACAGGAAGCATGTCTTCCTTAATTACGAGGTGCCCTCCTGGGAGAACTAATTGCATGATGAATCAGATTTTCTTAAATTTTATTTTAAAATTAGGGATATATTAAAAAATTCCATATATTAGTAACTTTAACTGAAGACAAATATCAACTACGTGTGGAAATATATATTTATACAAAAACTTAAACAAGAAAAGTACTCCATGCCCTATTAAATTACATTTTCTTCTGACAATAGTTTTAATAAACGTGTCTATATGCACCTGATGTATTTGCTTATTAGAAAGCTAAAAGAACTTCATTCATTTCGATCCTTGAACATGCTGTGTTGTCGCAATCTTCTGCTTTAAATACAGAAAATCTGCATCAGAAACGTATTAAGTGACGAAACATGTCCGCGATGATGAATGTTCGTGTCGTTGGAGGGTGCACGGACAATACGGGTGTTTTCGTGGCGGTCGAATGTCATATCGAGGAAGAGGGTCGATTAATAACGTTGACAGGAATGGGGAGTCTGTTCCACAGCGCGCGGCTTGTAGCGAGCTCCATTAGCCCGATATTGAACCCAGGTTCATGATAAAATAAATGTATAAAACCATTGTTTGTGAATAACTGAATATTGAGAAGTAGGACAGAAAGGGGACGTTGAGCCAGCTGTTGAATATTGCAGCTTTTTTATAGTAAAGGTCGAAAAAAATGGATGTAGTGTTATTTAGAGATATTTTATTTTAACATTAGTTGCTTTTGAGAACCAGATGATAGTTTGGAATATTGATTGCGTGTATGTCCCCAAAATCTCTTATGCGTAACTTCGGCGTTCGTGATTTCAACAGAAAAAGCATTTTTAAGCATCAAATTCGGATTGATGTTAAAATTCCATTTGTTTTAGTATTGTTGTCATGTCAGAATATGATATTGTTTTCTGAATGAGGTTTGTGGCGTAAACTAAAATCCGTAGGCAAAAAATAAAAATTTTATTATTTGCACGAGCATCTCAAAATATCAGCTTTTAATAACAAGTTGCCATTGCATTTACAAAAGCTCCGATTTAAAAAAAATAAGTTAATGACTACAGCAAAAAAAGCTAAAAAATTGTTCATTTTGAGCACGGGATTATATGGAATGAAATAAACGGGAAATGGGATATTTTTTAAAACAATAAATGCGAGACAAAGTTATTTTATGATCGTTTGCAATACTAAAGCGACTCATTCAATGAAACAATTAAAATGAATAAAAATATAATTTGACTTGCACGAGAACGTGGTGTTTGGCCGTTCAAGAAATGATGTTCTGACATGATACACTGAAATATGCATAGCAGATTTCCTTTTAATCTTTTTAGTCTTAATAATTTTATACTTATTCCATTTATGAGAATATCTAATGAAATCAAATATTATGTCATCATAGAATTATCTACTCAATATATAATACTTCATGCAATTAAATATTTGATAAAGCAATGAAAATCGTTTGTATTTCATTGTAAGCAAGGAATCTATTGTAGAAAATGATGCAAAAAATGTTTTTAAAATATTGCCAAAATTCAGAAAAGAATTGAAAGACTGTGAAATTTGTGTGACTATTTATTGAATTTTCAAAGAGTGTAACGATCAATTTTTGATGCTGACTCAATAAATAAGATGAACGTTTACAGTTTTAGCATTTCAAGTGTAGATATCTATCAAATTTTGATACAAATTTGTCAAAAGATTGATATTTTATTGGTCTATATATTTGAATATACGTTACCGCGATGAAAAAATGTAATGCCGGCTTTCTGGCACAGAGGTAGCACAGTCTTCTTCGTATTCTGGGGGTTCGAGTGCTGGTTTGGGCATGGTTGTTCTTCTGTGTGCTGTTTGTGAGATGTGTGACTGTGCCCCCCTAAAAAGGGGCTTTCCAAGCAAATTCGGTGAGCGTGTGGCTAAGTCGTACTCTTGGCCCTAGTTGGCGCTACTTCAAAAACAAGAGACGCTCCTTTCGGCTTAAATCTGCTTCTGTATCAGCGGGGGCTTGTCCATGGGAAGTGCCATAAGTAACAACAACAACATACTTTACCATTCTTATTAGCCTTTGCAGTTTGTACATAGGCAAGTGCCGTAAGTAACAACAACAACAAAAGACGTAATTTACATAAATAAAAATTATATAAGTAGTTTGGTTTAAACTTTTTTTGTTCTGTTTTAAATTTAGTTACATTATGTTCATAAAAAAAGAGTCTGAAATTCATGGGTTTTTTTGCTACAAATATGAATATTTTATTTTAAAACGAAGTATTTAAAGTTTATATGCTGAATTATGAATAAAAAACCTGAGGACTTGTGTAATTTATGAATTGTCTAAATACATTAATTTTATATGGGGATGGATAACATCCTTATCAGCGAGAATAAAAAAGTCTCCAGATAGATTCTCATTTCTCTCTTATTTTATAAATTATTTGCTGAGAGGTTCGAATTTATTTTCACTCAGTAGGAAAGACTTTTCTTCTTTATCATTTCTAGTCTTCCACAATATATAAAACTTTCATGTTTACAAATAATAAATTTCACTAAATTATACTAACTAATCTATTATTTAAAGATTTCATTATAATCTTGTCAGAACATGATGTATTTGGGATGAGGAATTTGGCGTCAACAAAAGTCAGTTGGCAAAAAATAAATATTTTATTATCTGCACCAGCATCTCAAAAATTCAGCTTTTACTAACAAGTTGTCATTGCATTTACAAAAACTGTGATTAAAAAAATAAGTTAATGAATACAACAAATAAAACTTAGATAAATGTCATTTTGAGCACGGGATGATATGAAATGAAATAAATAGGAAATGTGATATTTTTTGTAAACAGTAAGTGCGAGACAAAGTTTTTTGGATCGTTTGTAATGCTAAAGTGACTCATTCAATGAAACCATTAAAATGAATAAAAATATAATTTAACTGGCACGAGCACGTGGTGCTTGGCCGTTCAAGATATTATGTTCCGACATGATGTGATGTAAATATGTGATTTAAACATTTTGATGTATATTGCCATTAATACTCATTGCCTATCAGTTTTCCGATCTTCAATTATTCTTTGCCTTCAATTATTCAAAAAACTTGAACGAAAATAATATGTTCACACACAATAATAAACCGATGGCAGTGTTCTTTCTATAAAAATGTCTGGTAAAACTTTCGCAACAGAGAACGCCTTCCATGGCATTGGCGTACAATAATGACGAAATGTATCGTCTTTCTGTCACAGAGGTAGCGCGTCTGCCTCGTGTTCTGGGAGTCCCGGGTTCGAGTCCCATTTCGGGCCTGGTTGTTCTTCTGCGTTCTATCTGTGAGATATGCGACTGTGCCTCTCCCTTGTGAAAATGAGCTGTGCAAGCAAATGCGGTGAGTGTGTAGCTAAGTCGTACTCTTGACCCTAGTTGGCGCTGCTTCAAAAACAAGAGACGCTCCTTTCGGCTTAAATCTGCTGCTGTATCAGAGGGGGGCTTGTCCATTACAAGCGTCATTAGTAAGAAAAACAGTTCAATTACGAAATATTATTCTTTGTCATAAATTTAGCATTTTTAATAAATTTATAGTGTCAACCCGGGCTATGAATCCTTACTGCGTTAATAGTATCCAAAAATGCAATTCGAGTTTTAGATGGGCTTTTCTCTACCAATTAAAATCAAAATTGGATACAAAACTGCAGTTATAGTTACAAAATCCAATACCTAATTAGATATATTTAAGTTCTGGCTGCTCTGAATCGTCGTTTTTACATGTTACAGGCTATCGTCTTGGCACAGGGGTATCGCGTCTTCCCTGCGATCTGGGCGTCTTGGGCACGTGTCCCGGTTTGGGCGTGGTCGCTCTTCATTTATGATATCTGCGAGATGTGTGCATGTGCACCCTCCCCGTAAAAAAGGTTGTACAAGCGAATGTCATGAGTGAGTAGCTAAGACGTCCTCCTGGTGCAGAGATATTTACATAAGTTTTACACAATTTCAAATTTTTTAAAATTGTCTTTTTAATAACTGTGCGCAATTTTCCTAAATTCTGTAGTTTTTTTTAAATATTTTTTTTAAGATTGCATTCGATACTTTTCCGTTTTCCGGGCGCAAGTGAAAAAATCGCCAAATAATGCAGAATTCCACCAAATTTATTACGTCGATGTTAAAGCAAAAAATTGCCGAATAATGTAGAATTCCGCAGACTTTCTTTGGCGATTTTTCACTTGCACCTGGCTAACGGAAAATTACCCTGCATTCCAACAATATCTCTGAAATTTAAAACCTTTTTACTGTTTCTTCAGATATTTAATAGTGTTATTTTATTCTATTGTAGCAGAATACGTCGGTGTCTTGACATAGTGGTGAAGCGTCTTTCTCGCGATCTGGGCGTCCCGGTTCGGGCATGGCTGTTATTCTGTATTCTATCTGTAAGGTGTATGAATGTGCTCTCCTGTAAAAAGGGGCTGTGCAAGCAAATACCATACGTGAGTAGCCAAGTCGTACTCTTGGCCCTAGTTGGCGCTACTTCAAAAACAAGAGACACTCTTTCCGGCTTAAGTGAAGTCCTCTTTAAAGCTAGTCCATCGCAAATGCCACTAACAACAACAACAACAGAATAATTCTATACCATATCTGTTAAGTTTTCATGACTAATATGAAACTGAATTTACAATGGTACTTATGTATTATACCATCCAACTTTATCACCAAATTTGAATTCGTCGCCAATGAGTTGCTAAACCACCAGATATGGCAATCTGGCAATGGTGTAATCCGTTGATCATTATCGCCAAATTTAAATCCTTCGCCAATGAGTTACTAAGCCGTTGGCGACGATTGGCGAAGATGGCCGTAGCTGGCTATACTTAAAACAAAAGAAGCATCTTCAGCTTAAAAGTGCTGACTGAATTAGCGAGTTTGTCCATGGCATGTGCCATTAGAAACAACGACAAGAAACAACTCGTTTCTGAAAGTATGGATCAACCGGTAGTTGAATTTTGCCCAAAATTTAATAGGTGTCTGCATTATGGACGTTAAATTTGCATATTGAATTTTATTTATATAGTTCTCTTCATTTTGTAATTACAGTGTAGTTACATTCCAAAATCGGGATAGACAGATGTCCTCCGAATAAATTTTATTCAAAATTTGAAAGAAATCTGTATATTTTTTGTAGAGACTGTATAACAAATTTCAACTGTTGAACTAAAGGTATTTTTGTGTTATCTTTGTCACATATGGACATCTTCCAAATATATATTTTTCGAAGTTGGGGATGTTTCAAACATGGAGATTCTTCAAAATGTCCAGTTCGAATTTTTTGGCGATAAACTAAACTTTTTCTATACTATCTATATGCGAAAGTAAAAAAAATATTTATAAAATAAATGATGGCAAAATAATTTTTAAACAAAGTTGTTAAAAATAATGTTTTTGAACTTGAAGCAAAACGTATCTCACCAGCTTTTCGAAATCAAAATATCTGTGGAAACTGAATGATGCTTATGTTATCAAACAAAAACATGTTTGCTCTTAACCACTTGACATACGAATTTATTTAAATTTCTAATTAGATAACTCATCCTATTTTGGTAATTTATTGTTAATTTGATTTTTTAAATAATATATGGAGCATTTGGGATACCAAATTATTTCATATTGATATTTTCGTATTTAAATACTTAATTCTGTGGCTTAATTGCAGACTTGAAAATAAAAATTCAGTCATTCGATGCGCGTGTCAGACACGTCATTATATGCGAAGTGGTTAATGTTTATTCGATGTTGCATTCTGTTTTTAGTTCATTAAAGTGCAGAGTAATAGAGTTAAAAAATTTTCATGCCACAATTTTTTACAAATTATTGATGCCACAGACAGAATCAAAATATAATTAAAAATATTTTTTAAAGAAATACATACAATTATGAGATGGAAAAACAATGTTTCTAAAAATTAATAAATGGTAGGAAATCCGATGGCGAGGATTAAAATTTTCATGACTAAATCTATACTACTGTTATAAATGTGAAATTTTGGATGGATGGATGGATGATGTGAGTCAATCAAGCCAAAACGGCTGAACGAAATTAGACGAAATTTAGCACATAGATTATGAACTACAGAAGAATATTAGCTACTATTTATTCCGGTTAATTGAGTGGTTAATTTTTTATTAATTAAAAACTAACTTTCTCATGAAAAATCTTCATTTCCCCACCGCCAAATGAGTAAGGTTTAACAAATTTTCGATCGGTTATTTCACACGATTCTGTTTATTTTCTTACTGTTTAATGCATTTAAAATTAAACATTGTTAATTAATCGACCTTTCGGATTTATTCTGAAGTACTTTTGAATTCAAATAAAGGTACTTTTCCATTAGCCGAGCGCAAGCGAAAAATCACCAAAGAAATTTGGCGAAAATTTACATTATTTGGCTATTTCCTGTTTTCACCCGGCTAACGGAAAAGTACCAAAATAAAATATAATAAAAGAAATTAAAAATTTCTTATCGGATTTACCCCGCGCTACGTTCGGCCATTTCGCTAAAATTTAGCGACACACTATCCTTTTTTTTGGTGAAAATTATTTTCTACAGCACCATAATGATACGGTTTGATGCCGTTTTACATTGTGATCATATCACCAGTTCTCATACATAAACATCGAAATTTCCACGCGTACGAAGTTGAGGGTAAAAGCTAGTAAATGAATATGAATTCTAATTCAGCGATTCGTTATTAAATAAACTGAACAGATAGTGGAAGTCATTGAAAAAAAAGAAAAAAAAAGTATTTATTACGAACATAAAACTAAACAAGGTTCTTTGGAAGGTTATCTTTTACCAAATATTATACATTTACAATTTTCAAAAGAGTATTGTCATATTTTTATAATGATTCCGACAAAAAAATAAATAAAATGCAAACGTTTCAGAATAAAATTGTCCGGAAACATATTATTATTTTAAATGAGAAAAATCGTCTGCTTCTTTTAAATTTATTCTTCTTTCAAAATAACGCATGCAAACAAGCTGCTGATGGAATGATATATTTTTGCGATTTTCAGGGAAAAATGCTTCTCTTCCATAATTTAAAAAACTTTTCGAAATCCATCGCATTGACGTTTTTGTGTGCAAAATACGCAACGTTATTTTTGGAACGTAAAAAACTGTCAATTATTAATTCTATTTACTAAGAAGATTCCGTGAGAAAACCCGAAAAAGTTAAGTATTGTTTGAAATATTTCAAATTGTCAAATGAAATATCTGGCAACTAGGGAAAATCCAGAGATGTATTTATAAGTCGCAAAGTCTTCAAATACATATTAACAAATAATAAAGAAAAAAAGATTAAAGTGAAATCTGTTATGCATATTTCAATGTATCATGTCAGAAATCATTTCTTGAAACGCCAAGCACCACGTGCTCGTGCGAGTTAAATTATGTTTTTATTCATTTTCATTGCTTCATTGAATGAGTCACTTTAGTGTTGCAAACGATCCAACACACTTTGTCTCGCATTGATTGTTTGAAAAAAAAAATCGCATTTCCTATTTATTTCATTTCATATAATCATGCACTGAAAAGGAAATTTTTCTAGGCTTAAATAATTTAGAATCAACAGTTCTTCTAGAAAACCGATAATGAAAAAGAAAAATGCAGACGATAAGAATAATAAATAATGAATACAGAAAGAAACTTTTTCCAACCTTGGAATTATGTATTTTAATTAAAATTTTGATAAAAAATCTTTTAAATTTTCCATCTTCACGGAAAAAAGTAATAATTTAATTATGATTTTTTTAGCGTCATTTATTTCATTTTTAGTTTGGCAGAGTTTTCAGTTATATTTAATTGTGGAAAACGATTATTCTTAATCTACTGATGTGAAGTTTTGATGGAAGTTTCACTTTTTTTTAAATGAAACAAAAATCCAGTTTTTTTCGAAGGAAAAATATACATATTAGCTGAAAAATTAATTACAAAGTAAGTAGAATCCCCCATTATCTTATGATTTTTTTCATATTTGATAATAATTTTTTACACACCTAATCTGCTAAATGTAAGCTTTTTTTTATTAATCCCATTTATATAAATAAATGTTTTTTAGTAAAAAATAATCTTCAAATGATACAAAAAGAATTTTGCTTAAAAAACTATTATTTTAATTAAATTGTTCATTATAAGATCTGAAATTCCGTGGAATAATGCTTATACATTCAAAGCAGTTTAAAAGAGAGATATAATCTTTAAATGACGCAAAAAGAATTTTGCTTAAAATATTATTTTAATTAAATCGTTTATTATAAAATCTTAAACTTCTTAGAATAATGCTTATACATTCAAAGCAGTTTAAAAGAGAGAGATATTCTTTAAATGATTCAAAAAGAATTTTGCTTACAAAAACTATGATTTTAGTTAAATCGCTTATTATTAAATCTAAAATTTCGTAGAATAATGCTTACACATTCAAAATGTTTTAAAATTAAGCTTCAGAATTAAAAGAATCATTTTTATGTATATATTAGCGAATCGATGCAATTAAAATTATAATCTATATGCAAATTTAGGATTTTTCTTACTTTCTTAAAACACTAATTTATTTTTTTTCCCATAAAATTCTTAGTTTTGATCTTAGAAAAGTGTTTTTTAAAACCTTTGACCGAGATCATAATTTCTCAAATTTTTATTTCATGTAAAGGCCCATCACTTTTACATACGTCATCATAATTGTTTACCATTCTCTAGTTTAAAGAAAGTGACGAAATAAATATAGGTTGCCCGTTAATTAATGTCGGGTTTTTCGTACCTCATAACTTTCGAATAAAAAATATTTCGCAAAAACAGATAACGTATTCGTAAATTACAACTCAAAGAATTTTATTAATATTAAAGTGTGCAAAAAGCTTATATTAATTATATAAAAGCTTATATTAATGCCTACAAGGTGCAAAATTTGCACCTTGTAGGCATTCAGCTGAAGGTGGTTATGGAAAACGTTCCATATTGTCATATGCGGCATATGTAACTACACAGCTGATTGTCTCGTCGATTTTCGTGGACTGCGAGTAAACCTTTCTTGGATGCGATCAACATTTTCCTGCGAAGTGCTCCGTCTTCCCGCTCCCTTTCGGTGTAGAACGCTACCAGTTTCCTGAAATTGTGTTAACCAGCGTCTGATAGAATTATCCAAAGAAGGATCTTTCTTGTACCTGGTCCTGAAGTGACGTTGAGTAGTTATGACTGATTTAGTTTCGGAAAACCACAATACACGCATTGCTTTTTCTTGCACGGTCGCCATTTTTATTTATGATAATTACCCATACTGCAAATGAGCTAAAATTTCATTGTTGTCACGTAAAATTCTTTGAGTCTTAATTTACGAATACGTAATCGGTTTTTGCGTACTATTTTTTATTCGGAAGTTATGAGGTACGGAAACCCCGACAATAATTAATGAACACCTTGTATTTGATAATCCCCAAGCATTAACAATTTAAACAATTTCCTTCTTTTATTCATCAGTTTATTTCACCACTTTTCAAGCCCGAATCTATCAGAATGTTCTATGCTTATTTGATGTAACTATATTTTAGAATAATACTTTCTTTTGATTTGAAAATGATGTAATCCAATAAAAATGATTGACATGACCGAAAGCTGACCGAAGAAAGCGACTGGTATTTCTTGGTTTTATATATGTCTATTTTTGGGAATATTCTAAATAAAGAGATTTTTAAAGTCTACAATAAAATTTAGTAAATTTTAAATTAGTAACTGGATTTTTTTTGCTCAATACTTTGAAATTGAAGCGCATGTTTTTTTAAATGTTTATCCTTAATGTATTTGGGAGCAGAATGCAAGATAGCTAAGAATCCTTTTTAGGATCTTTTTGGGTTCTGTAGGAATTCAGACTTTATTAGAATCTGGCATATTGAATTACAGTCCCGATTATTAATAGCTGTTACTGGATTATAAAACTCCTTTGCCTTTACGTGGATTTCCCATGAAGGAGGAGCAATCGAATTGTATGAGAAATAACGAAAGAAAGCCTTTAAAACAACAATAATTAGACGAACACACTTTTAGAACATACACTGTTCAAAATAATTAGGAGATATTGTTCGGCATGAAAGAACCATATAATTGATAACTATTTTGATAAAGATGAAAAAGAAGGTAAAACAATTATAATGTATAGAAAGTTGGAAATGTGCAGATTGTTTCTGTGACGTAGAAAATTTGGCATTTTACATTAGGAGTAAAAAGGGTACTTACATATAAGACCGTAGATCTTTATCATAAAATTTGGAGTCGTAACCAATGAGTTTCTAAACCGCCAATGATGGAAAAAACCCGACATTGTTTAAAAAATTCTTCAAACCTTAACAGTCGTCCGCCATTTTGTTGTTTTCGTTGGCGTCGACGGTTTATCGCCAAATTTGAATCCGTCGCCAATAAGTTACTAAACCATTTTCGTCGACGGTCTAATACGTATTATAAAAAGCATTGAACATAACATTGAATGTTTTACAATAAAGAATACGAAGTCTTGGCAGTATGAGTTAGCTGAATAGGTAACCTAGTGAACCGCTGGACGTTTAGAAACAGATGAAACACAATTCAACGTAGTGAAAATTTTAGAAGTTTCCAAAAGTAAAGAGCATCACTTAACATTAATGATTATAAGAAACAGCACTAAGAACACGTCTTCATCACAACACCACCTTCAGAGGGTTACTTGTACCAGAGATTCGAACCAATCAATTCGAAATTGATTCCAAAAGTGGATTTGTATGCTGTCTTTCATTGATATGGGATCACGTGCCAGCAGAAGATAAGTATAGAAGCATCTCAGTTGGGAACGAAAAGTGTTCAGTAACATGCTGCTCACAGATGAGACCAGCTTCAGTATGCAAACTGACAAGGGTGGATTCTCATCTGGATTGAACCCGATACTCTGAATAATACTGCATTTGTGTACAAAAATGTCCGACTTCAGGGAAGTGGAGGGATAGTTTGGACTGATATTTCTATCAATGACTGCATTTACCCGAATACTATCAGGAATTGAGTATTAACGGTTCCACAAGTTAGAAAGTGGGCTTGTTGGCACAGAGGTAGAGCGTCTTCCTCGTGTTCTGGAGGTCTGTGCATTGCAGCAATGATAATGATTGTCTTCTTCCAGATGATAATGACACGCGACATCGTGTTCATGTCGTGGAATATAATTTTCTTTTCGACGAAAGAATCTTTTGAATCGATTGGTCAGTATAATACTCGAATATGAACCCAATAGAGAATGTTGAAGATTTTCTATAGAGAAAGGTCACTAATCGCTTATGAATCGCCAAAACAATTCAGCAATTAGGAAGTTTTCTTCTACAAGAATGAGAGAGAATACCTCAGTACCTCATTGATAATTTCGTTGATTCCCTGGTGTAATGGTTCGGTCAAAGGAAGTCCTATGCTTTATATATTATGCATGAGTTGTGCATTTTCTTTGTTTGTCCGCAGATATCACCAATAAAACTTAATTATTCTTTTTCAATTCCTACTATTAGACTCTCCTTGCACACACACACACACACACACACACACACACACACACACACACACAC